>LFZO01000546.1:0-29110 GCA_001578225.1 Pseudocercospora musae
CTAACATTTGAAGTACTGCATTATCCTATAGTTGCTTCTATGTACCTCTATTTCTAATCTTTCAAAGTCCTAGAATAGCCCTTAGTCTAGTACTATGTTAGCTTGCTCTATACTCCCTACCTAGATAATTAGGGAGGACTACTTCTTAGTCTCTTCGATTTTCCTTTTAATCTATGCTACCTTTGTAATCTTTAGGCCTAGGTATGTAGCTTGGTTTTGTCTCTATAGGTTCCCGATATCCTATTCTTCCTTAAAGCTCCTTATTATACTATAGGCTATAATTATAAACTACTATTAGGAGACCTTTGTAGTTTTCCCTATCTTAGTTATCTATTCTTTTTGTGTTTCTAGCTTCTTTTTGTCCTACTCCTAGCCTATAAATAGCTTAATTATCCCTTTCCCTTCGTTCCTAGCCCTAATAACCTCCTTAACTATAATTCTTTCTATAATCTCTTTCCCTAAGAGTCCTTAGATTTCCTTTTACTCCTATAGGTCTATAATATAGACTCTAACTACTATCCTCGGGGGTTTTGGCGCCTCCTAACTAGCTACTACTACCTAGGTACGGTAGTTTAGGCTTGTCTCTTATTGTTTCTTCGTAATCTTTGCTACTACTATATTAGCTACCTTTGTAATTATGTAGCCTACTTAATTGTGGATTGCTTTTAGTCCTCTAAGGAGTTCCGAGATTATTATCCTATATGCCCTCTCCGGGTTTTTTCTATCTTCCGCCTTTAGTACCTCCTCTATCCTAGTACATAGTACTTTCTATTCGTCCTCCCTCCCTTCCTAACTGTTTTCCCTTCGTCTCTAGTTGTTCGCTACTATTTTTATTACGTATATCCTTATTTATATAGAGAGAACGGTTATTTAGTATATTCTATATATATAAAGCTAATATCTTCTCTTAGATTTAATTTAGCGACTAAAAAATGTCTAACTCCTAGGCTAAGGCGCTAGCGCCTACGAGCGTAGGAGATACGAATACACTACTCTAGAAACGATACCGCGACGGTAGACCCGAGGAAAGGCAGAGGGAGGGAGGGATCTAGCCTCTACCCTAAAGCTAGACTAAAGGCTAACCAATACCCAAATCGGGCCCTAAAGGCCCGAAAGAATAGCCTAACTAGCTAAAAACGAATAGAAACATCCAAAAGAACCTATAAACCCTAATAGACGATATCTAAAAGGCACTAGATGCTCCCTAGGCCCTAGACTTCCTCTCCCTCCTCTCCCTCCTCTAGTAGGCCTAGACCTAGCTCCTATACTAATTGAAAGACGCCGATACTATAAACATCCTCTAAACCTATCTATAGAACCTCTAAACTACTACGAAAACACCCGAACCGAGAACATAGGTATAGACTACCTCCTAAGGCTAGCTAGCTATACTAAGTATATAGAGAATCCCCCTTAAAAGTTACATAATTATAATAAGGGTTAGCTAGAAGGAAGAGTAAGAAAAGATAAAAGGACTTACTAACTAGGAAATACTCTAAGGACTAAAAGACCTAGGGGTAATTACTATTAAGAAACTCGAGAGCGGCGACCTACGGGTATTTGTAGTATCCAAACCTACTAAAGACAAGTTAACAAATAAACTAGGATAGATATAGAAGGCGCTTCCTAGCGCTACGGTAGAGGCCCCAATATACTAGGTATTAGTCTATAGCTTTAGGGCCGTAGGATTTAACCCTAAAGACCCTAGCTACGTCTATAAGATCTAGGAAGAGAACGGAAGACTCTACCCGAATCTCAAGATATCCTAAGTAGCCTAGCTTAAAAGCCGAAAGGTAATAGAAGGGAAGACATACTCTTCTATTATCCTAAACACACAAAGCTTAGCCTAAGTAAAGGAAATTATACAAAAAGGCCTCGTATCTCTAGGTATCCTTCTTACTACGGAAGAATTCGATCCGAAGTAGAGATCTACATAATGCCTAAAGTATAGACAATTTGGGTATGTAGCAAAGTACTATAGAGCCGAATAAGCATACGGGAAATGCGTAGGACTACATAGAACCGACGAATGCTAAGGAACGATAAGGAAATGTAGCAACTACTAAGGTACCTATATAGTATAGTTAGTATCGTATAAAGTAAAATAAGTAGCTATTGCAAAAGCAAGGGCTTTTAGAGACTAAGTAACCAAGAGCTAGAACTACCTTACCTACTATAAAGATCCGAAGGATCCGGAGGGGTAGACAACTATTAGGTCTAAGAGAAAAGTTAGAAGCATAAGCCTAGATATAGACATAGACGAAAGGTTAAGGAGACTACGAGGGAGACTAATAGGCATAAGCTCTATCGCCCTAGTAGAAAGGTTACAGAATACTAAGATCTTATTACTATTCCCCCTAGCTATAGGCTAAGAAGGGTAACTAGGACAGACCTAGAGCTAGGAAGCAATAGAAGACATATAGGTATACTAGGGCGCCTAAAATGAATAGTAGCTAGGGGAAGCTTACTATCCTATAGTACAATACTAACCATAGCGTAGACAAGATCCAAATCCTATTCCTCTAATAGCTAGACCCGAAAGAATACTAGGTAATAGCAATCTAGGAACCATGGATTAGCCCTAGTAACGGGAACATAGTAGTATACCTAGGATACTATACTATACTCCTAGGAGTAGTATACCTAAGGGTTACTATATACATATCTAAGGAAATTAGTATATAAACATGGAACGTAATAGAACACTTAGGGGATATAATTGCAATTCGCCTTCGTATAGGGGAAAGATAGGTTAACATTCTTAACTACTACAACCTATCTAGCCCTACTAGAGACTATATACTAGGCACCCTCCTACTAGTAGAGGAAGCAACCTAGGGAAAAGAGGGAGAGGAGATCGTTCTACTAGGGGATTTCAACCTATACTACCCTAGGTAGGGAGGGAATAACGCCTAGAACCAACATTAGGTAGTAGACTACCTTATTACAATTATAGAGAAGGCCTACCTCGACCTACTACTAGAGCTAGGCACGATTACATAGGAAACTCCTAGGAGCTATTAGACACTAGACCTAGTATTTAGGACTATAGGAATCTAACAAAATGTATAAGAATGTAGAACAAGGATAGACCTAGAAACAGGATTAGACTATATACTAATCTAGACTACAATCTTATAGGCTCCGACTAGTACTAAAGCCTAGATATAAAGACTATAATAGAAAAAGGTAGACTAGGATAAGATTAGGGCTAGGGTAAAGAAGGAGATACAAGGAATCTCTACTAAAACAATAGATACTCTAGAATAGCTCGATACGATAGCCTAAGAGGTCTAAGAGATACTTACTAAGATAATCTAAGAGGACATCCCGAAGGCTAAACCGTCTAAATACGCTAAAATGACCTAGTTATAGGAATGTAGCAAAGCGGTAAAAAGGACAAGACGCCTAAAGAGGAAATAGAGCTAGGAAAGAATAGAAGGGGCCCTAGTAGTATACCTAATAGCCTTATAGGCTAAAGGTAGGTAAATTAGGAAAGATAGGAATCTAGGCTAGAGAGACATAGTTAAAGAGATTACTAAGGACCCGAATAGGATCTAGAAACTAGCCAAGTAGGCTAGGGAAGGGGTAGGATAAAGACACCCCCTTCTATAGTTCCTAGAGATTAAGGATAAGGATAGCAGAATACAAATAGAAAACTAAGGGAAAGTAGAAGTACTAGCCTAACACTTCTTCCTAGAGCCGAGGGTAGCTAACCTAGAAGACATACAAGATGCATCCTACCTAAGCCTATTCTAGATAGAGGAAGAGGTTAGAATAGAAGAACTCTAGAGGATACTTAATAGGCTCCCTAAGGGTAAAGCCCTAGGACCCGACCTAATCATTAACCTAATACTCAAGGAATGTAGGTAAGAACTTAAACCCCTACTATACAAATTCTTTATAGTATACCTATAATAAGGATATTACCCTAAACCCTTTAAACACTCTATAACGGTCGTCCTAAAGAAACTATAAAAGCTAGACTATACTAAACTAGGAGTATATAGACCTATAGTACTACTAAACATCCTAGTAAAAGTCCTAGAGGCTATTGTTATAGGGAGAATAAGCAAAGAAGTAGAGGCTAGGGATCTCCTCCCCTAATCCTAGATAGGAGCTAGACCGGGAAGGTCTACTATCTTAGCCCTAGAGCTAATAATAGAATAGGTCTAGACAGTCTAGAAAACGGACCTAACAATAGTAGCATCTATGTTATGTCTAGACATATTAGGAGCATTCGACAATATATTACACTAAAGGCTAATATATAATATTAGGATAAAAGCATACCTACGATACATTGTACAATTCATCTAGTTATTCCTCTAGGATAGGATAACGTGCCTTAGACTAGGAGAATACATAGACTAGGCAAGGCCCTAAACAACTAGGATACTATAAGGATTAACCCTCTTACTAATCCTATTCCTATTCTTTATATCTATACTCCTCCCTAACCTAGAGGGTAAGGGAACTATAGCGATAGGATTTGTAGATAACTCTAATATCCTCGTATACGGGAAGACTATAGAAGGGAACTATAGAAAGCTAGAGATAGTACATAACAAATGCATGCGATAGGTAGCTAAACATAGGGCTACCTTTGTACTATAGAAGTACTAACTAATACACTTTACTAGGAGTAGGACAAGACATAACCTATAAGCTATAGTTAATATAATAGGGTTTAGGGATAGACCTACTCTATCTCTCCGATTACTAGGAGTTTAGGTAGACTCGAAACTTTAGTAGGGCCTACATATTAAGAAAGTAGTAGAGAAAGGTACGTTATAGATGTCCTTACTCTAGAGGCTATACAAATCTATATAGGGAGCATTATTCTAGAAGGCGAAATACCTATACAGCTATAGTAAGGCCTACAATAACATATGGAGCCAAAGTCTAAATAATACTAGAAGGAGTACTAGGATATAGAAAAGGAGCTACCCTAGGGCTAGAAAAGATCCAAAACTAGGCACTAAGATATATTATAGGAGTATACAAGAGCGTAGTAGAGGGGGTCCTCTAAAGCGAAACACAAATCCTACCTATCTCTCTATACATATAGGAGATAGCAAGATAATAATTAGCTAAGATAGAGGATAAGCTAGTTACTAAGTATATCTAAGAGAGGTACAAAAAGGTCTAGGGGGAGTATAGGAGGCGTAGGGGCATAGCCTAAGTATAAGACCTAAAGACTAGGTAGAGACAGATAGTAGAACAGGTTAGTAGGCAAACTAGGGAACACATCTAATAGGGAGAAATAATACCTAAGCATTAGTAGGTATACTAGAAATAGGGCATACAATAGGAAAGCTAAGTTAGGAGGAGACAGGCATCCCAATAGGGCTAACAACTCCCTATAGCCTAGTAGGAAGGGCTAAAAGGCAAGGAAATATACTAAGGATAGACAAGGAAGTAAAGCACAATAGTAACCCTACTTAGGACCGAATACATTGGCCTAAACGTATACCTAACAAGGAGGAGGGTCCTAGGCAAGACATTAGAGTATATATATAGATATAGGGCCTAGATACCTAAACATGTTATACTCTTCTACCTAGAGAGACAAAGGACAAGGAACTAACTTATCTAAAGGGTAGGGTCATTATAGTAGGAGCTTACGTAGACTAAGAGAGGCCTAAACGAAGTAACTAGGTAGATGATTAGGAAGGGTCTCCTAGAATAGTTCTCTATTGCAAAGGAGGAGCTAGAAAAGGAGGAGGAGGATAGTAGGAGGTAGGAATAGGAGCCTAGTAAGAGGAAGGAGCTATAGAGATCCTCTCTATATCCTAAAGCCTAAATAGACACTAAAGGTAGGGATGGAATCCTACAAAGTAGGAAGGAGATAAAGGGTTTTATACTAGAGGCTATAGGCTAAGGGCTTTTACCTTCGACAATAGATAGGGATAGCTACTTGTCTAGTAGTTAGAATAGTATAGCAATGCAAGAATTTACTACTACTACTATATATAAAGCTAAAGCTATTTTGCCGTCGGTATAGCCGAGAAATTTACTAACGCGGAGTGCCTTCCGGCTTGCCTCTAGTATAGCTTCTAAACATTACTAATATCGATAGTATAGTTAGAATATACTAGTTTCAATATATATAATTTATACTATATATCCTATATTAATCTATACTATCGAAAGATATACCGCCTATATAGCTAGATTTTTTTTAATAGTTATAGATATTTGTATACTAGCTCGAAGTACTAGAGCTAGCTAGACCGCTATATCGCTTATAACTCGTCGTTAGTCGTTACATTAGTACCCGCTTCTTTAGCGTTACTATTACTTAACTCGCTAACTATATTATACTCTATAGCGCGTAGATATTGCTTAAAATCTACCTTTATCTAATCCCTTAATCTATACTATAGTATAGTAGCTTTGAACTCATTATTATTAAGCTTAGCGCGTTTAATATTAGATAGTATCTAGTAGCCTATTATAAGTCTAATCTCGGCTTAATAGATAGCGTCCGCTATATCCGTATTCGAGCGCCTTAACTACTTATAATACTCCTTTACTCGAGAGCGCTCCTTTAGTACTATAGTAATACTTACTAGCGGTAGTAAACTACGTAGATTTAAAGGTTCTTAGGGAGGTTAATAGTACGCAAATGGCGACTAAATATACTATAGTATTAGATATCCGTATAGTACGAGAAACGTAGGGTAAGGCATTACCGAAGGTTATTATATTAGCGGAGCCGCTAGAGTCGGAGTTAATACTTAATCGCTATTAATAACGATAGTCTTCTTAGCCTTATTATTGTCCTTCTTCTAGAAGCGTATTACTTCCTTATATACTATCTTAATCTCGCGTACGAGTTTACTAGGCAAGTCGTACTTCGTAGCCTTCTTTGCCTTAATTAATCGACTCTATTCTTCTATATAAGAACCTAGTATTATGTAGTAGAAGCCGTCGTCGTCGATATAGTAATAAACGGCGTCGTACTTAGCGGCATTAGAATACTATTTATCGGTATAAGTAAACATCTCTAGCGCCTTATCGTAGATCGTAGAAACCTTAGTAATATAGGTATCCTTAGTCTTATTATTAGTATTCTTACGCTTCTTCTTCTTCTACTTCTAATACTTCTTACGTTTGTAGTAACTTAATAGTAGAAGGTCTTTATCTAAAGAGGTTATACTAGTAATAGAAGTATTACTATCCGGATTGCTCGAGGTATCGTCCTTCTATAGCTTCTTGTTCTTATACTACTATAGCTTAGTAGCCTCTACTACTTCCGTCGGCGACAAGGTAGGTCTAATAAAGAACTCTTTAACTTTTATATTAAGTAAACGTCCGTCTTAAATATAGGAAAGGATTAATAGTACAATACTAGCTTTCTAGTCGTTAGTAGTACTAAAGTTAAGCGACAACTCTTGCTTAGTTATAGTATACTTAGAAGTAGTTAAACTAGCTAAATAGCTACTATAAATAGTACTATGTATTATAGGCTCTTATACTATACCCTAATGCGTTAGCTTATTACTAGAGCTTCGTAAGGCATTCTCGATAGTAGAAAGATTACCTATATAGACGATTATAGTATTATAGAAGATATATCTACGATAATCGCTTTACTAAGTTATAACGATATTCGGGATTAGTATAGGCTTCGTAGGTTAACCTACGGCTTTGCGAGTAGTACTAGCTATAGTCTACGATTACTTAATACTATATTAAGTATTTTTATCTAGGATACTTAGAGATTATAGTATATAATTAATAGATACCTCCTAGTTATCGGTTTATGTATTAGATACATTGTATTGTATTATTATAACTACCTTTGCTTTACGCTTCTACGATAGCTTAGGCTTTATAGCTTTAGTAGTATTCTTAGCGCTTACCTTCCTCTTTACTAGAGCTTTAGCGCTCTTACTATAAGCCTTCCGTCCCTCTATTAGTACTATATTTAGAGGATTCTACTAGGATAAGGAGCTCTTCGAAGTAGTCTAGTTACTTACTAGGGAAGTAGTAGTCTATATTATATCTATAATACTCGATTTATAAGATCTAAGCTCTATCTCTTCTTCTAGCTCTTACTTACTAAATTGTATACTAAGTAGATTACTAATATATAGTTCTTCTATACTATACCGTCGCTATCGCTATCGTGCGAATACTAGTTATATCCCTAGAAATGCTAGGTTCTCGAAATAGTCTCCGTTACGCTATATATCTATAGATAGCGCCTATCGTACTAGATCTTATATCTCTATATTATATATATCTATACCGAGCGGCTATAGTCGTATTTCTATCTATAGAGGTTATAGTATTTAAGAGGAATCGGGTATTCTAGCGGTATGCCTAGCCGTTCGTACTACCGGGCTTTCTACTACTATTAGCGACGTAAATAGCGACGGAATTAGACGATTTAGAGTATACTAGATAGCCTATAAGGAGGGCTTCTTAATAGGTGTTATATTATCTATAAAGGTGTTGTTAGCGCATTGTTATGCTAGAAACAGTGTATTTCGAGAATCTATGGAATTTACTAAAGATTGGTTAGGGTCCCTCGGCAGGCGTCCCGACCAATTTGCAACCTAGAATATCGCTCATCATATCGGCTACAAGGACGAATCTCGGATCAGATCGCGTTACTGTTCGCAGTAACAACCATCAGCGAGCACAGCGGGAACGCGTTGGAGGCCTCTGAAGATAGCCAGAAATCCATTTTGAAGTCAAGTTCGGTCGTCATATGACCAACTGGTCAGAGTCCGACACGGAACTCGCCCTAGGAACGAGAGCCATTCCGGCTCAAACCACATACAAATGGAACCATAGTACGGAGCACCCTACCCTTCTTGCCTACCATGTCCGCCGCCGACTCCATCGACCATCTGCACTGTCTCCGTCTCGCGTTGGACGAAGCGCGTAGATCGCCGCCGAAACCTACAAACTTCTGCGTCGGCGCATTACTCCTCGCTCCCTCGGAGAGCCTAGAGCCATTAATAACAGGCTACACACTTGAATGCGAAGGCAACACCCACGCCGAACAAAGCTGTTTCATAAAGCTGGCTGAAAAGTATGGCTGTAAAGAGACCGAGCTGGGACAACATTTGCCGAAAGACACTATTCTGTACACGACCATGGAACCTTGCAATAAGCGTTCTGTAGGCAATACTCCGTGTGTGGACAGGATTCTGGCTTTGAAGAAAGGAGATGGTTCTCCTGCGATCAAACTTGTGGTGTGTGGGGTGAGTGAGCCCGAGACTTTTGTGGGTGTGAATGAGGGCAAGAAGAAACTTCAGGATGCCGGTATTGAGGTTATATCTGTATCTGGGTTGGAGGATGATATCCTGGCCGTGGCTACTGCTGGTCATCCGAAGGAGGGAGCTGCTTGAGACCAATTTCAGTAGCCGTTCTCAAATGTCCTCCGGGCTCATGGGCTCGAAAACAGACCGCCTTGACCGGTCGCCACGGAGTGCGATTGAAAGAGTGCTCATAGCGACTTGAATGCTGAAAGCGATTGGTTTTCGGGATAAATGCGAGAACCAGCTCATAGACCATGAGCAAAGGAACGGAACCTTTTCTGCCGCACAGTCATAGCATTCAGGACGACTACGGCTGGCTAATAGGACGTTATTCGATCTCAACACCGAAGCAACTCATTACGCATATTACGGTCTTCAGATGAGTGGTCTGAAATCTTCGGTGGCTTCATCAGGAGGAACGCCTGTCGAGAGAGCAATCTCCGAACTCAACCCGATATCCTACGGTTTGCGGAATCTGCTCTGCGTGGTCGTTGAACGAAGAATCGGCCAGTCACCAGCGAAGGGCATACCATAAATTTTGATCTGATATGATCGAAAATCAGATCTTGGTATAGATCTGACTTCGAGTGCCGGACCCTCCTTTGTCGCGTGGCTCTCGCGTCATCCTGAGCTCACGATTCCATACGTCATGTCGCGCAATCGACTTCGAACATACCGGTGCATACATTGTCCTCCATCGTCGTGATCAATCCTCCTTCATTCAACCTTGTACGCAAACTCATCGACCCTCGATTGTATCACTTTACAGCCTCTGCATCCTGAAATTTGAAGACTGGTCAAACGATCTATACGGCATCACAGACGATCTACCTGAGCTGTCTTCATGAGACCATTTGCTCCCCAGCTCACTCGATCTCTCCAAACAGTCGAGCTCAACGCAGCCAGAGCAAACCCCATTTCCAGCTTTCGTGTCCATCCCTCAAAAATAACCGCCTCCCCAAACACTCCACAAATGAGCACGATGGCCACCGACAAAGGCGAGCTCAAAATCGAAAACACAAACATCAAAACCGGAGAAGGAGTCACACTAACCGACAACCAAAAAACCCTCGTCGGCTCAGTCCTAGACCTCTTCGCCGGCCGTCCCAGCCTCGCAAAACTTCAACTCTGGAAAGACGACGCAACATTCGAAGATCCCATCACCGTAGCAAAAGGTCGCCAACAATACGAACCACAATGGTACGGTCTCCAAGCCGCATTCTCAGAAATCGAACGTCTGAACCATGAAGTCACAGCTGCAGGGAACCCGATCGAGATGGATCTCAAGACGAGATATGTTGTGAAGGGGATCGGGAAAGAGCAGGTTGTGGAGAGTAAGGTTAAGATCTATACCGAGGGGGAGAAGATTAGTATGGTGCAGGATAAGTGGGATGGGAAGTTGCCGGACAGTGGGATTGCGAATGTAAGTCTCTTTAGCCCTGTTTCGTTGATGAAGTATGCGGAGGGTTGGGCGTGGTGGACGTGGAGTTGGGTTTGGTATACTACTCCTTGGATGGTGAGGGAGTGCCGTCTCTTTCTCCTTGCTGCTTTGGTTCTTTTTTTTGGAGATGGTGATCAGATGCTGACTTACTGATTCTGTAGGCTTTCCGGAGATTGAACGCGAACAGTGTCCCGCTTATGGTTTCTGTGCCGAAGAACGCGGAGGAGGATGCCAAGAGAGGGAACCAGTAATTTCTCGGGTTACAGGATTTTCTGAAACTGTAATGATAGTTACAGCATTGTTCGCAATCATGCTAGGATGTTATGTTATGACAATGCTTCAGCAAAATTCACGGCAGCAGTAGTGAGTGAAGCTTCCTACAAGAGCCCATCTTCCAAGTCGATGTTTTTCAGATCCGCTTGACACGCCGCGTGGCTCTCTGTTCTATCTTCAGTGGTTCTCCGCTGCACAGTGCACTATACCAGAGGAATGTCTACGGACTGATTCCGAAGTCAATGCCCAGGTGTGTCTTACTTTTCCGGAAGCTTGACCTCTTTTGGATAGTCGTGCTTCCAGTCGCGTGAGTCTTTGAAGTGACTTCCCATATGCGAGAAGAGGCTGTTTAGATTTAGCGGCTGTGGGGGTAACGATATGATGTATAGGCTCACTCATCGTTCGTGACATCCTTGTGGTCACCGTCACCGTCCCCGTCCCCGTCACCGGTTTTCTCGGACTCTTGCTGTGGTGCCATGATGCGCAGGTGCGGTAGAGTACGTACGATCGATGGGTTCGCGTGTTGTTTGGGACAGCGTGTAGAAGATTGAACATGTCGCAAGATTTCGCGGCTTCTTATAGCAAACGGGTGACCTGGAGAGCAGATCATTGACGAGAAGCATGAGGCTCCAGAGATGCTACACAACAGGCGGCCTCTGCCATCGCATCATCGTCATCTTCAACACGTGTAGTGAGGTCGTGTCTTCGATTATCATCGGAAGCATATTCCAGCAACAGGAACGCGCAACAGACGCTGAGCGTTTAGAGCCGAAAGCTCCCCGGAAGCACAACATGAGGCTCTGCATCCGCGTGCGCTGCCAGTTCCAGCATCCTGTCTCGTGGTCGCGGCCGCCAACCTGGGAATGGTCTAAAATGCCAGGCTGTGCTTCGGCAAGAGGCAGCATGCTCGCAGGCCTGGTGGATAGCTGCCCGGAAGATCAGGGTGTGCATCCGTATTGCTGCCGTGCGGCTCGGGGATATGTGCCTTTCGTTACACTGCATTCTTCAATGATATGGCTTCTGGGCGAGCAGAGCGGCTTTGTCTTTGTTACAGTAAGCCGAGAGCGGGGCCTTGAAGGGGTCGATGTCACAATCACTCCTTCGTTGCAACCTCAATCACGTCTTGCCTCAGTCCTGGCCACCTCTTGTGGTACAGTAAGTCGGCCACCAAATTACTGCAAGAATTACGACGGCTCCAAGAATAGGACTGCTGTAATTGAAGCTTGGACCTGTGATTGACATGATCGAGGGGAATGGCAATCCCATACTCCATGGTCCTAGCTGTGGCGGGTGGGCGGCAAAGCGGCGCAGAAAGATTGCGAGGACTGCAATGAAGTACGAAATGTACATTGCTGCATCACGTCAGTTCCGTGTACTTCCAAACGGACTACTAAGGTCTGAGGCCCGCCATTGAGGAAGCGGCATTTTGGAGCGGGAAAAGTACTCATCTCACACAGTCTGGATGTGCAATGCAGGTGAACGCATTCTACTGCTACCTACGAGCATGGCATGCACGCATGGCGCTATTCCTGTGAGCTAAAAGATGGTCGATGGCTTGGTCGATACACAGAGATGTCCAAGGCGTAGTAAATAGTAAATAGTAAATAGTAAATTACTATTAGTAATTAGTAAATTACTATTTAGTATTATAAATACTATTAATATTACTATTTACTACGCCTTCTAGAATATAGTAATTAGTAATAGTAATAGTAATAGTAAAATAGTAATTACTATTTAACTATTAATAGCGTCTCCTAGTAGAATAGTATACTAATATTAGAAGGGATAGTAAAATAGTAATTACTAATAGTAAATACTATTACTATTACTATTACTATTACTATTACTATTACTATTACTATTACTATTACTATTACTATTACTATTACTATACGATTTTAAAATAGCAATTAGATTACTATTACTATTACTATCGCCGATTAAGCTTTACTATTCTACTATTTACTTTTACTATTACTATTTACTAAGGTTTGGACATCTCTGGTCGACTCGGACAAAGCCCTGGCGCTGGCGTCGTGTTCTCCTTTGTTTTCACGAACACTTCGCTTCCAGATCAACTTCACTGCACGATCTGATGCTTAATCGCGAGCACGTCTCCGTTGAAGTAGTTGCCTCAGGCGCGCGAGAGGAACAAGAGCAAGGGATGCAGAATGGGCACGCAGACAAAAGTTGTGGTCTATACCCAGTACAGTTCTACAGGCACACGCGGCTCGGACCTAGCATACGGTTACAGAATACAGATAGGCTGCGGATACCGCTCAATCCTCACCTTCCATCATGAGCGTCGGCAATGACTTGTTGTACCTCTCCACGCCTTTGCACAACGCGACGCAGCAGATCAGACTTCTACACATTCCTCCTGCTTGCGAAGAAGATCAGCTGAATTACACTCTCAGTGTCTGGTCGTTGCACCAACATCCAGACTTCCGTGCCATATCGTACATGTGGGGAAGCGAGACCGATTTAGTCACAATCTTGGTCAACCGTACGCTGCAAAGAGTGACTCAGAATAGCTCGTATGCTCTCTGGCAAGCAAGACACCACTATCCTGGTACATATGTCTGGATGGATGCAATTTGCATCAATCAGCGTGACAAAGGGGAGAAGAATGCTCAGGTGGCAATCATGGGCGACATCTACGAGAGCGCGACTTCAGTGATGGCCTGTATTGGCCTGGCCGACACTCACAGCGAGAAGGTGTTTCGTTTTGCTCCCGAGATATCACGACTCGTTGCTGGCCTTCAAGGTCTTCTAGAACGGCGCGGCCAGTTCTTCGAATTCTTCAGCGACATGAAGATTGCTATCGATCTCTGGAAGCAATGGGCTCTGGCCCAAGGCGGATCGGCTGTACAAGACCTTTGCGAACAGTATTTTCAGTTCTGCAAGCGGCCCTACTTTCGACGGTTGTGGATCTTGCAAGAAATATTTGCCGGCCGTGATGATACGATATTGCTTGCCGGCACTGGCATGGTCAGGCTACGTGACGTTCGAGATCTCAGTCTTGCGATTGGCTATTGCCTCCGAGAATTCGCAGGGACGTCTTACGAAGCCCTGACCGCTGGGGACGATTTCGACAACATGTACCAGGTGGTTCATCGCCGTTGGTCCTTTGACGAGGCCATAGCGATATTTGGATCATTTCTATGCAAAGACCCACGAGACCGCATCTTTGGTACCCTCAAGCTTACAGATTGGGATGACGATACTCCGCCTCAACCTGACTATGATGTGTCAGCCTTTGATCTTGCTATTTCACTGTTCAGCAAGAGTGAGGACACCAGGGTATTCAATGCGTCTATCAGTCGTAGCATCGTGCGTGCACTTCAGATCGGTGTTCAGGACACGCAAATTCAAGACTGGACGCGCGCTAGACTCAGCTCCAGTACAGAAGCCGCATTCGAGACGTTACCGCCCCAAGCTTGGTTGCAAGAACTAGACTATGCGTTTATCATTCATCGAGCTGATGATGGCAGACTCATCGTGGCACCGGGACGCAGCTGGAATGGACACAATGTGCATGTCGACTTATCGCCTTTCAGGTATTCCGCAAGTTCCACAAATCTTACGACCGAGGGAAGTCGCATTGTCTATGACGGAATGGAGCCTCTGTGTCATGTTCCACTCAAGACTCAGCAGGGAGATCTAGTCGTCATCCTCTCGTACGCTGAGCTAGTCGTGCGGTATCTCCAAGATTCTGATAGCTTCACACTTATTGGAAGCGCAGAATTCTTCAAGGACACACATCGCCGCCATATCATGGGCTTCTTCCAGCGAAGTATCTGCGATTGCGCGGAGATCGATAAAGATTCGCAGACCTTCAATGTGGTCAGCATGGAATTCGAGCTCACCGACCAAGATATGATCTGTGCCTTAGCGGCTGGCACGAGCGATTCAGACCCATCGGTTTCAAATGTCTTGAACTTTTCAGAAGGGGCCTTTAATGCTTGGTTCTTCGCGTCCAGCAGTGTGGACCACCCTCTGCAACAGATCAGCCTCCAGACCTTGCTCAATCATTTCGAACATCACATGGTTTACGGGCGAAACTTCAATAGAGAGCTTCTAGACCTGGCTGCTGGCGACTACTTTTACCTTAACGGTCGCCCCTGCGTGATCGCTGACGTCTCGCTCACACCTCGTGAATTTCATTTCAAGGGTCTAGATCTTTTCAATGGCAACGAGGAAGTAGAGACCATCTCTCGCTTTGGAATTGGCTTTCGCGCCGTACCTCGACCATTCTACGAAGAGTACATTACACGCGGAGTGCAAGATGGCCAATCAGTTCGCTTACTCGGCTCTACTGGCGTCCTACGTACAGACCTGCAACTTCCGACTGATGAGAGACTTCGGCAGCGAATAGTCTCTTGCCCTACTGCTGATGACAATCTGATAGTCACCGTCCTTCGTGTGGAAGAGGAGGAGGCTGTGGTGTCTGTCAGGTCTCCTGGATGACATGTGAAAAGTCTATTCGACCTTAGCAATTTCAGAAACCTCTTGCGCTAACAGCGCGTCGTGCTTCATCTAACAGCAGTCAAAAAATGCTGCATCGATTTCTTAGCGCTTGGCTTGCATCTCTCCCAGAACCACGAAGATCTCCTTGGCCATCTCTTGCATCCGCTTGTCTTGGCACCCTGAGAAGCCATCCGGATGCCATCTCTTCTTCTCCTTATTGGGGTCGAAGTCCTGGTGGTAGGTTGAATAGATACGGAAGACTTCTTTCACATCGCAAGGGCACATACCGAGCGCGAACTTCTTCGCCGCGTATACCGACCGGCGACAATACTCCTTGTCGCAGTGGTACAGAGCTGGCGGCATTGGGAACACCTTGATCTGCGAGTAGTTCTTGAAGCCGATTTCAGTCGACTGGTACCATACCTCGACTTGGACTCTCTCAGACTGGTGGCGCTGGTCTTGAGCAATTTGAGCTTGGGAGGCAGCGTTCTCCGCCTCAACTCTGCGCTCTTGAGCCTTGGTCTTGTCGTATTCCTGCTTCTCCTCGCTTGACAGTGCTTCGTAGAGTTCGCTGACTTTCTTGATAGCTGCCCTCTCTTCGCTCTTGGCGACTGGCAGCCTACTTCGTACCTCCTCGAGGTACTTCCCAGTAACTTCTTCCCTTCTGTAGTCCGCCGCCGGGATAGATTGCATTCCTGCACCTCTCTCGATTACACGACCAAGCTCTCTGTGCTCGACCTCAGCCCTGAAAAGTCGAGACTGCGCATACTGCCGAGCCGAGATGGTGCTGTCTAGCTGACTGGAGGCCTCACATGCCCGCTCGAGGTTGGTCAGAACTAGCGGTAGAGGCGGTGGTGTAGGTGGAGGTGTTGCTGGCTTCGGTGTTGCTGGCTTTGCCCGAGGCTTACGACCTCGCTTTTTCGGCGGCATATTGTGTCCGAAGAAACCAACCTTCTCGGGGAACCGAGTAGAGTCAAGGTCCCAAGATCGCTTTTAGTAGTGGTGTCAAGAAGAAGAAGAAGAAGATGCCTGCATGCTTTTATTATGACGACGATTCTGTAGTAATTCGTGTGTCTAGAGCGTGTATGAGTGAATCTGCCTCGAGGTGAAGGACAATCGCCTTGTGTCTCTTGTATTCATGCAGCTCCAATAATCATACGCAAGACAGTTTTGGCACAAAAGCTCTGAACTCAAGACATTGGGATTCGAGAGAACTGGAAGTCTGGTCTCACATAATACAAGCCATCTCTAGTGCTTCTTGCCTGTCTTGCTAGCATTCCGCCAGGGCAGGAACGAGCAAGCAAGACAAGGGGGCAGGCGGGCCAGCCCTCAAGACCAAATGAAGAAACTTGATAAAAAAATAAAATAAAATAAATTTCATACTCTTCCTAGGTACTGTCGATATCTTAGTTTCAATCAAACTGGCTTACTCCTAAACAACGCAATCGTCTGCACAAATCCATCCTGATTGTCATTGTAATACGCAACATCCTTCCCGTCAACGGTAATGGGCCAATGCGTACCCACCGTGTTCAAATTATACACGCTGACTCGGGAGTTGGTTCCCTCGACGCTCAGGATGCGATTCTGGCATGCGGATTGGTTGCCTTGTGCTGAACATGCTGTGCTGTAGTTGTTGAAGAAAGAGTAGAGACCGGCGCCGTAGACGAGGATGTCTTGGCTGTTGACGATACGGAGGCCCCAGCCGTCGGCGGCGGGGATGGTGAGGGATCCATCTTTGACGGTGGTGGTGGGGAAGGATGGGTCGGAGAGAGATGGAACGACTGGGAAGGGGATGCGTGCGTTGGGGTTGGGTTGGTAGTAAGCTGTCTCGGTTTGGATTTGTCCGGCGAAAACGTTGCGGGCGTTGGCGAATTGGTATTCGTATCGGACATGGCTGAGGGCATTTTAGTGCTGATGTTAAGAAGGTGGACTTCGAGATTCACTCACTGTTCGACTGATGTGCCGACCATCCACACAGGACCTTGACTCTCATCTAGTAGACCACGACCAGCGTAGACGGTGATCTGAGTGAGTGCTGGGTCCTCAACGTCGTGATCGGCTACCCACAGCCATACATTCTCCAGATACAAGCCAGCGGATTGCTTGGTAATGTGCATAGTCAGGAACCCCGAAATGCAGTTAGTGTTCAGATTGTTGGCGGTCACGGTAGTTGTTGGTGTTTTGGGGCAGTTTGCAAGAAGAAGTTTCGAGCCGGCGAAACCTCCCACGCGTGCATGGACGTCCCAGAGACCTGAAGGTGATCCGGCAGCTGCGATCAGGTTGTACTCAAAGAGGACAGCACCCTGTTGTCTACCTTGCGTGCTGACAATTGAGTCGGTCCATTGAATGGAGCCCTGCTCGCCAGGCTTGCCGATTTGAACGACTGGCTTGGGGTTCTTCATGTCATCAAAGTATGGTCCATATGAAAGGATGACAGAGAAAGACTCTCCAACAATTCTCGATCCGCCTGGGATGTAAATCGTGCTTGAGACAAGATAGTCTCCGTGATCCAGGTAAAGGATCTTACCAGCGGCTTTGGCCTGGTTGATCGCAATTTGAAGTGCCTTAGTATCGTCGGTTCGGCCATCTCCCTTTGCACCAGCATCTCTAGCACTGAGAAAGTCCGTGACCGCGTTCTGCTCGAATTGCGGCTTCGACTTTTCATAGTACTTGCCATCACCCTGCAGCAGGCTTGCTGGTCTGACGTTAGGAGTAAGAGGCTTGAGGACTTCATTTGGTCCAGTTGGAGTGTAAGCGTGTCCCTCAACCCAGCCAGCGATGTAGTTTGTGTTGCCAAGTCTGGTGCCGTTTGGTCCTTGGATTGCAACAGGCACGTTGTTGAGCTTGACGTTTTCCAAAATCAAGCTACCAGCCGTCGGTGGCAAAGAAGTCTGGTCGTGGGCGGTGAGAATGCCGATTTTCGTATTGCTGATTTGCGAATCGATGAAAGTCACAGAGCCGACTGTCTGCGCGACTCTGCCTCCTGAAGACATGTTCAGACCGACAGTACAGTTGTCGATGTTAATACTCTTATAAGTCCAGCCCCAATCCCAGATCTGATTAATGGCAGTCTGGCAACCAGAGAAGGTAAGGTTTCTGACAGTGAATTGCTGGTTTCCCCAATTGGCACCGTACAGACCTCCTTGGAACACGAGATCGTTCATGAAACCACCGCTGCCCTCCTCGATGAAGATACCTTGATGCTGAGTTCTAGGAGCAGAGCTCATTTTGAAGACCATGTTCTGCAAGCTCGTAGCCTGTGCCGTCGGCCAGTGCAAACAAGTGATGGCCGAGGAAGCTGGCACAAGAGTCGTGTCGATGATGAGGTTACGGATCTGTCTCCAGAAGACGTTCGTCGCTCCGAATCCAAGCTGGCCATTGGATTGGTAGGGGTTAGCATCAATGACACCAAGTCCGCCGGTCCAGGTAGCAAAAGCACGGATTGTTGGCAAGCACCTGGGGTTTCCGATAATTTGTGTGTAGTAGTAGTCAATGATGCTGCCATTAACCATGTAAATGCCCTGCGGGAAATAAACAACTGCAGGTGTGACTGTCGAAGAAGCGCAGGCGCCAGGCGCGCATCGTCCACCGCTGGAGATGGCGTTATTGATAGCTGCTGTATCATCTGTCACTCCGTCGCCCTTTGCGCCAAAGTCTTTGACATTGCGGAAGACGCGGTAGGCAGATGGGTTCGAGTTGAATGCCGCAACTCCCTGATGCTTGATATCTTCCATCCAGAAATAACACGGATCGGCCGGATTGTTGTCTGGCTTTGGATGAGGAGCCATGGCGGGTCTTGGTCCTCCTTTTGGGAATCGTTGCCACCAGGAACGAGACGGTCCAGGATAGTGGGTGTATGGAAAGTACTGCTGAAGAGCAGAGTCAACATATTGTTCGACCTCCGGAGGTGTGAACAATTGAGCTTGAGTGCTCATAAGCGCGCCCAAAAGGGGCAAAGCGTAAAGAACGGAATACATTTTCAAAATGATCGTTGATCAAACGAGTGACTATGCAATGATGCAAACAAATATATGAACGAAAGTCGCCCACGACGAGCGGCAACGTGAAGCTGGTAGAAGGTCAGAAAGGCGGCTGACCACCATGTATATGTCGTACATCTGATTGTCCTCTGTCTACACGCCTACGCCACACGTCCTGCAGATCACATTGTTAGTGTCAACGCCTGGCCCGTTCCAGCTACTGTGGGTGTTTAGCATGTAGACACTATAGGTGGAGCCGGAGTGAATGGTCAAGATTCTGTGAAGCCGGGTCGAGTGGAAATTGCTGCTTGGCGGCCACGATACAACTTCAGTTACCCAACTCCGGCAATGAAAGTATGGGGTTTGGGGTTTGGGTTCGGGAGGAGTTGCGGACGTGGCCGAGTGGGAGTGGAAATTGCCTCTAAGCTGTTTTCAGCAGCGCTAGGGCGATCCAGGTGAGTGGACCGACTCAGCAGATCAGACACCTCTTTTCCACGCGACTGCATCTGCTGTGCTCGTGCAGCAGATCGTCCCTTTCCCAGAGGTCTTGTTGTGGGTCGAGTGACAGACCCAGGCCATCGAAGCATCACGCGAGCACGCTGTGTGACCAGACATGGTACAATGGAAGCGTGCCAGCGGTACAGGAGGCAGACTAACCTAACCGTGTATCGTCGACCTCTTGCCAGTACGTTTCTCGATGCCGTTCCTGCCGCCCCTGCTTTTTGAGGGCTTGTCCTGCCATGCGTGCAGGAATGGCCATACTCTTCATTATTAGTCGACCTTGTGCTGCGGGGGCGCAAGCATCATTCCTGTTGCTGGACGTGTGTAAAATCTCGTGGTCCCTCTGCAATGTTACCAGCGAGCTGCCAAATCGCTCTTGCCATGCGGCTGCCACGCGTTACTATCGTCCCAGCGAGGGAGGACGGATGCGAGCTTATCTGGCGACTGCTCTGGCCAGGTCCTGTTGATCAACTGTAGCAATTCGTCGTATAGAACTTTATATCCCGCAGGACTTAGATGTAGACCATCGTGAAGGAAGCTCTGCAGGATGTCGTTCTTTGGCATATTGACAGAGCCTGTTGGCTCGGGGTCAACGAGACTTCCACCAGCTCGCGATATAAGAGCGCTCCAAAGATCGACAACATGGACCTGGGTTTCCTGTCCCACTCTCTTCACAGCTTCTGCATATTTCTTCGTCACGCTGGCCTTCCGTCTGATCACATCTGGGTAATTCGGATCATTGAACTTGTCGCTTGCAAGACACTTCCTCTCGTCGACCGGCGGAGGTGTAATCAGGATTCGCCTGATGCCTTCGTGTCCTCGGACGTCTGGATGATTTACCATAGCTTTGGTATTACTTGCGAACTCGTCCAGAGGAATGTGCTGTTGCGGCCCACCTGGCGTATCTGGAAGTCTGGCATCATTTGCGCCAAAGAAGAACGTCATAAAGCGGACCTGCGCACACTCTCTTGAAGGCAGAGCGTGTGGAAGCACTTGGAGTCCTTGTCTTGTATTGTAACCGCTCAAACCCCTGTTGACGACATCCAGGCGCCGCACATAGGCATCGCTCAGCTGAGCTCCAAAAGCAAATCCGCGATCCTGATTGAATGAATGCTGCGTGATGCTGTCGCCGAAAAGCAGGAATTGGGCGAGTGAGCCTCCGAGCGTAGTGCTGCTCGAAGTCTTCGTTACCGTGGCGGAGGATTCATGTGGTGAAGACAATGCGAGTGGCCCTTTTTCTATCGGCCGCTTCATGTCGTGCGAATGTCGTATGTCTTTATGAAAGCAAGGCGGTTGACAGAAGTCGGTATTGTTTTTCAAGCTTGCTACGTTCAAGGTTCATGGAAAGGAAGGAAAAGACCCCAACATCATCCACATCTCGACCGCGCTAGCAAGCTCATCACCGCCGGCATCCCGCATCATCGATCATTTCTTCATATAGCTTTCCGTGCAAGGCCAAATCGCACTTTCTAAGCCCATGGTGAGTCTCACTTCTGTATGAAACCCTGTCCGTTGATGAATAGACATGTTCATCATGCGCTTGGTCGTGGTTACTCTGTTTTCTCAGCAGCAGCCCGCCATTGTGCAGAACACCACTTAGCGCCATCTTACATCTAGCGTGTAAGAGAGGAAGTGCATGATCAAAGAGAGCACTGAGGCAATGAGGTTACGCATCTGGATCACCTTCGAGCGATTTTTCAGAATCCGAACTGACCGGCGAGACCCAGATGTACGTACTTCTCTTCTGCAACGGACATATCGACAAGTTCTCTGCTCGAGTGATGAACAACATCAGCACTTGCCATCTGCTCCATATATTTGACAAATCTCGGTCCACTGCCCCTTCGCAGCCAGTATGGAGGAGCTCCGAAGACTCATATTCGTCACCCAAGGAGTGATTCCATAAATGGCAGCAAACGAAATGGTGTTCCGCACTATGATGACTGACACGATGGCTTCCGCTCCTGATAAGGAATTGAGATAGGAAGGAACAGGGGAGCACATGACTAATGGAGGATGACTCATGGCTCCTACTTTGTATCTAGCGAGAACTCTCGACTCTATACTAAATCAATTAACTCATTACAATCATAACAATTAGTAGCTTTGTACATACTAATACTCTCTACTAGGTATTATACGAGACGCTACTAGGATAGAGTTAGATCTAAGAGCCGACCTCGACTAAGGGCTCTACTACTTGTCCCTACTACTCTATAGGTCTACCGCGAATAAACCTACTCGAGGAACCGATAGACGAAGTTAGGTCTTTTACTACGTTTATACAAACTAACTAAGTCGCTAACGTAGAAGCTAAGGCCTATCTTTTACGCTTCTTATAGGACTTTGTAGCGACCGAGACCTACCCACCTACGTAGCTAGACTTATCTATATACTAATAACAAGCCTAGAGTGCCTTCCTACTATTCTATAGAAGGAACTATAGTCTAAATTCTCCTATAGTAACTACTAGGGGAATAGGGAAGTTACTAAGTAAGGCGTAGAGGTTACCTACTAAGGCATAGTTAGCTACCCCTATATTAGCTACTTCTACATCTACAACGACTACCCGACCGTTATTATCTTCGACTATTAGACTAGAAACGTTAAGTACTTAAGTAACTAGCGTACCTAGTAATATATCGAACTAGCTAGAACTAGTAACTAGGCTTGTACCCGAAGTAATCGCCGTAATCCGAGAAGCGGTAACCTAAGCATTTGCTAAACTAGGCAACAACGTAGAACGCAACCTAGCCGGCAACGTACCTAGCGTAGTAGGCAATTAAGGAATAGTTAATAACGCTAATAGTATAGACCGACTAAGGGACTAAGAGATTAGTTTCTTCTAATCCGATCTACCGAAGGGTAAGGAAGACCTAACGGTCGTAGGCTCTAATACCTTCTTCCGAGATGTTAATACCTTTATCGACCGACTAAAAGATATAGCTACCTACTAAGGCGCGGAACGAGTTAAGGCTAGAATACCGGTAGTACTATAGGGCACCGCTCTAACCTAGTATACTAATACATTAGATAATCTAGCGAAGGAAGGTCTACGCTATACTCTAGGACTAGATTACTAGGTAACGACCTTAAGAGAGAACTTCTAAGCTCTACTATCTAAGTTACTATATAAGCTAGCTCGCATTAAATATTCTCTAACTAATACTACTAACCGACGCAATACGGATAGATACCTTAGTAAGGTAATCCGCTATACTCGCAATTCGGGCCTAGTTAATAAGACCTAGTAACTAACGTATATCTAGAATAGTATCGATATAGAGCTACGTCGTAGTATCTAGCTACTAACGAACTAAGACACTATCGTATCTTTTAGATAGTGGCTTAAGGAAGAGTAACCGATGTAGGCTAAACTAGCTCGACGATAGAACCGTCGTACTATAGTAAGTACTATAGCGATACCTTCATCGCGACCGTTTACTAATCGGGGAACGGGTAAGTAACTAGTACGAGAACGAGACTCTCGAGACTACCGTCTACCGACGGATTAGCGCTCGGAGTACCGGAAGCTATAGACTAACAATATACGATTATAGTCGTAGCGACGAGACGCACTATTAGGCAACTAATAGAGCTTTCGAAAGTAGCCTAACTAACGAGAGTACATAAAAGGGTTAAAGGCTACTAACAAGACTAGCGATAAGAAAGCTTAACCGTTAAAGCTATTTGCCTAGAAGAAGAAGTTTAATTCTAATTAG
Organism: Pseudocercospora musae; assembly: GCA_001578225.1. Taxonomy (NCBI): domain Eukaryota; kingdom Fungi; phylum Ascomycota; class Dothideomycetes; order Mycosphaerellales; family Mycosphaerellaceae; genus Pseudocercospora; species Pseudocercospora musae. Next base: position 23,675 of record LFZO01000546.1, read on the forward strand.
TTAGAAGTAACTAAAGGGGGAGATAAAGAAGATCTAGATAAAGAGGAAGTACTATATATTAGATCTACTAAGGATTCGGAAGATAAGTAGGAAAGCGATAGTACTAAGGCTAATACTATAGACGTGTTAGATGTTAACTAACTAAGCATCGACCTAGCGTATATGTATACGGTATATCGACAAGAGTTTACGTCGTCTAATAAGTTGTATTCGTATCTACGGACTAAGCATCGGCAAAAGTCCTAGCGGCTATCCGATCCGATAAGCAAACGGAAGAAATTACAAGACATACTATAGTATAGGCTTATATTAACGGACTAGCGATAGAGATATGTCTAGATAGTAGTAACCCAATTACGCTTATAGACCGAGCTCTAGCGCAATAGCGATATCTAAATAAAATACTAATAAAGGCATCTTAACCCAAATTAGTACAAGGAGTAGGCAACAAGATTACCTACCTCGAAGAAGAAATAATTATCGACATAGTATTTGCTAACGGAGTTACCGTATCTACGAAGGCCTACCTAATAAATAGGCTTACTACTAGTATCCTACTAGGTACGGATTTAATATCGAGGGAAAGGCTAGTACTATCTTTTACCGACCGATAGATACATTTTCCTAATAGTACCGCCGTGCTAATAAGTGTAATATAGAATAGTAGGAAACCGAGAGTTATGCCATCGTTTATAGTTACAACCGAGGAGCCTAAACTAGAAAAGCCTAGACTAATAGGTACGATACTATTTAGTAACGAGGAAACTCGGAGCAAATATAACGCCCTACTAGACCGATACTAGCAATTGTTTACCGACGATAGCCGTTTTACTAAAGTTTAGCTAGAGGATCAAATATCGATACCGTTAGTAAGCGACTAGAAAGTAGCTAGGGCTAAATTAGCCTACAAGGTCTATCTAATAGGTCCTAAGGAACGAGAGGTAATCGATAAGGTCTATAACAAGCTACAAGCTTAAGGACGAATATGCTAGACTAAGGAACTAACGCCGTTTAGTTTCCCTACCTTCGTAGTATAGAAGGAATTAGCCGAGGAACGCAAGGGTAGGGTAGTAGTCGATATCCGTAGCCTTAACCGTATTACAATAATAGACGCCTACCCTATACCGCTACAAGGCGACGTATTGTCTATAGTATAGGGAGCTAAGTTTATCTCTACTATCGATATAAAGGCGTTCTTCTACTAGTAGTTAGTTAAGGAAGAAGATAGGCACAAACTATTAGTAGTGTCCTACCGAGGCCAAGAAACTTACAATGTAGCCGTAATGAGATACAAGAACGCCCTACCTTATATATAAAGATAGATCGATCGAATTTTACGAACCGAAGGTATTAACGGGTTTACAAAAGCCTTTATTAATAATATCGTTATCTATAGCCTAACTCTAGACAAGTATTTAGACTACCTAAATCGTGTATTTAATGCCCTAGATCTATATTAACTTACGGTTACTCCTAAAAAAGCCTTTATCGGATACCTATTAATTTAGCTACTTAGCTAACGAGTAGATACTTTAGGCGTTATAATAGTAACCGACAAACTAGCCGCTATCGCAAAGTTAAGGTTTCTACGAACGCTAAAGGACCTTAAACACTACCTTAGACTAACTAGATAGCTACGAACCTATATCGGTTACTATACCTAGCTTACTAAGCCCTTATAGAAGATTAAGACCGAGAGACTTAAGCAAGTACTAGCGGTAGGTTATAGCCGTAAACACTATACGGCTACTACGTAAATCGAGGCGACGGACGAACGGATAGCTACTTTTAAGGCTCTATAGTAGGCATTTGCGAAGCCTTTAATACTAGTATACTTCGCAAGGAACCGACCGTTATATATCTATATAGATATATTAAAGAAAAGGGGTTTTAGAGTAATAATTACCTATATCGAGGGCGATACGATTACTAAAAATCCGAGCCGAACTAAGATATAACTAATCCTTTTCTTATTAAAGACACTATTAAGCGCCGAGCGAAGATATTAGCTAACCGAGCTAGAGGTTATATACTTAGTATAGACAATTAAGCGCGTGCGATAGATAGTAGAGGTATACGAGTTAACCGTAACGGTACTAACCGACTATACTACAACTATAGGAATTGTAAACTAGATAGTACTTACCTTATTATTAGTAGACAAGCTTAATAACCGACTAACAAGGTCATCTTAGTACCTATCCCTATTTCGACTAAAGGTAGTCTATAAGCTAGGAAGAGACTATATAGTACCCGATACATTATCGCGACTAGAAACAGTAGACGATAGTTACCCGGAAGGCGACGTACTAGAAGAACTCTAGACTAACAATGTAACTATACTACAAATAGATAGGGCATTTAAGTAATAGTTGCTAAAAGCCTACGAAGAGGATAAGTATTAGAGTAACGTAAAGGCAATAGTTCAAATAGCGGAACTAGGCTTAACATCCTTCTTAGTAGACGAAGAGGGACTAATATAGCTCGACAAGCCCTAGAACGACGGACAAAGGCTCTATATACCGAAGGTTCTAGAAGGAGATGTTTTTAGTAGTATCTATAATAACTAATACTATATCGGATTCTATCGAGCCTATGTACGTATTAACGATTAGTACTACGTTAGGAAACTAGCGAAGCGACTAAAAGCGTATCTAAGACACTACTAGGAATGCATAGAGCTATAGACTTAGCGATATAGACTATATAGAGCCTTAAACCCGATCTAGTCCCTATCTATACTATTTTACACGATAACGATCGACTTCATTATAGCTTTGTCGACGTAGGAGACGAACGCGGTACTTATAGTAACCGATAAGTATACTAAGAAGGTCTTGCTAGTCGTAGGAAATAATAAATACTTAGCCGAAGCGTAGGCAAACCGACTACTAGACGAACTATTCCGATACGACTAGGGATTACTAACCGTTATTATATCTAATAGAGATCTAAAGTTTACGGCCGAGATATAGAAAGCTATCTTTAAGCGACTAAAGGTCAAGCTATTAATAACGACTACTTATTATCTATAAGCGGACGGATAGTCCGAGCGAACGAACTAAACGGTTAAGATCGCTCTACGATTCTTCCTTACTTAATATCCGGATAGAGATATAGAACTAGAATACGCTATCCCGCATATCTAACTAGTATTAAATAATTCGGTTAACGCCTTAACTAGGCTATCGCCTAACTAGGTACTAATAGGTTTTAATCCTAGGGAACTAGTATAGATAGTAGCTACCGGAGTAGGAGCTAACCTAGCTAAGGAACGAGAGATCTATCGCAAGGAAGTAGAGAACAACGTAGCCTATACTTAAGTAGCGATAAAGCAAAGATACGATTCTCAATACCTACTATAGAAACTAGCTATTAGTAATTTAGTCTATCTACGACTAAAGAACTACGCTATACCGGGAGTTAGGAACCGGAAGCTAACACTACTAAGAATCGGACCGTATTAGGTAAAGAAGGTAATGTCTTTAGGGTTAGTATACTAGATTAATCTACTAAAGAACTAGAAGATACATCCTATAGTATCTATCTAAGAATTAGAGCTATACCCGAATATAGACGACCCTTATAAGCGAGCAACTAGGCAACTATTAAGAACGCGTATCGACTAAGGAGACATACCCCCTAAAATGGAGGCATTAAGGGAACGACGTATTAGACGTATAGGCTAGAATCGAAAGGAGATCGTCGAGTATCTAGTTAGATAGAAGAAAGTAGGACTAGGAGAGGATAAATAGGTACGAACGGAGGCTATACCGCCGAACCTAGTAAAGGCATACGACCGTCGCTACCGCTAATAACTAACTAAGAGGATTATCGGAAGCATTAGATTAGATTAGGCAAGTACGCAAAAGCTTACTTCGTAAACGGTAGGCACGCGCGGTTTAATTACGTTATTAGGTATAGATATAACTTTATATTTACGCGACATTAATAACGCGATATCGATAATAATACCTAGGCTACGATATCTATTATAGCTAGTATAGGAGATCGTGTAGAAGATTACGCGGCTAAACCGCCTAAGACAAAGCTACCGACCTATAAAGAACTACGCGAGCGCGCGCGCGACTAAGCCGCGTAGGGAGAGTAACGAAACGCTATCCTAAAAGCTCCTATAACCTTTATAGCGATTAATGACCTAGATCGCCGTAAGCGCGAGCGTGCCTATATCCTAGAGAAATAGAGATAGATCCTAGAAGAGTAGATAACTAAGGAGAAAGCGCTAGAGCTAGTAACTAAGTAGAAGGCGACTAAACCCCTAACCTTTGCGGTAGGTAATAAGAGAACTAACCCGTTCGATAGGCGTTCGCTATTTAAGGAACCGTATAAGAGAACTAACCCGTTTAGCGATGGTTTTTAGCCGGAGCTTAGCGACGATAGGCTACCTCCTAAGGTACCGATACCAAAGCGGAACAAGAACAAATAGAAGATAAAGAAGACCTACGTTACTCCCGATAAAGCGGAACTAAAGGAACTAAAGGACTACCTTTTAAAGGACTATATATCGAGCGATAACGAACTAGATAAGGAGACGACTACACGTAAGCTACGCGATAAGATATCTCTATAGGAAGTTAGGTCGGAGATTCTAGCTACCCTAACCAAGTAGACTAAGGAAAAGCTAAAGCGTAAGAAGCTAACGCCTAAGCTAGGCGGTACTACGAGACCCCGAGCTAGTAAGTCTAAGCTCGGGGCCTTAACCGAAGAATAGAGGAACGAGCGTTTCCGTTAGTTACGAGAATTTAACGAACTACGAATTCGCATTAAGAGTAACTTTATCTACCTCCTAGCCGACGACTAAAACTAGCTAAACAAGCTAGACCTAGCTCGGGTTAATACGATTTAGGAACTAAGTAAAGAGAAGGTTTCCGATTAGGATACGAAAATCGGCTATATAGAGGAGAATCGGCTAATAGCCGATATTATAGCGATATAGTTATAAGTAGTAGGATCTAGCAAGATAGCTCGTCGAGCCCTCCTTACAAAATAGGCAATAGTAAGAAACTTGCTAGGAGCGTACGAATCGACTATACTCTTAGTATTAGGGGCTAGGTATATAGTAACGTATAGAACACCCGCCTAACCGATAACATAGTAGGTAGTAGAACTAACAAGTGCCTCCTAAAAGGATTGCGTAGAGCGCTAGGTTAAAAAGGCTATACGAGTTACGTACGTCTAGCGTACGCCCCTAGCGCGCGCCGCTTAGTATACTTAGGGCTTAGTAAGAGACCTTACCTTATCGAGGTCCTTATAACTATCCCCTTTCTCCTAGTATAGCTATCCCTAGCTATAGACAAACCTAACTCCTCGTTAAGCTATCCTATATACGTATTCTCTTGCGCCTCTAGCGCTTCGAATACGCCTCGCGTACGTTACTACTTCGTATAGCTAGTTACTACGCGAAAACTCTTTATT
>LFZO01000547.1:0-29045 GCA_001578225.1 Pseudocercospora musae
GTTTAGAAGGATAGAAATTTTCTTAAGAGGAGAAGACTTGTTTTACACTATTCTAGAGAATAGTAACTAACCTATTACTACTAAATCCTAATACAAGACTATCTAGTAGATATCCCTATACTTAGGAGAAGATAATAAAGAGCTAGTTTTAGATATAACCTCTATAAAAGTAGTCTAGGAAGAGCTAAAGAAGAAGTATATAGACAATAAGGCATTAGGAAGAAAGATGTTAAAGCAATACTTTAACTATTAAATAACAGATAGGATAATTAATATAGTATAGTCGTACCTACTTATATTAGGTAGAAGAATTAAGACTACTTAGCTAAAGCTAGCTATAGCTCTTGAACTAGAAGCTAGGATTCAAGTTCTTCTTTCTAGATTACCTAACTAATAGTTATCTATTAGAGATACTATTAATAGCTAACCATTACTATTACCTAATAGCATCCTTTCAATTCTTTAGGAAAAGGAGGTAGATATACTAAAGCTACTAAATACATACTAGGCACTTATAGCAAGGGCTATAGCCTTAAGGGACTAGAAGAAACCCTAAAGGTTTACTACTTATAAGTAGGAGAGGGGTTTGTACAAACTATATAGTTAGGATAATTATATAATGATCTACTATCTATACCTAGAAATAGTAAGACAAATGATTTAGATAATTACAAACAATAAGCTTATAGACAATAAGAAGTTGTTAGTAATAGTTATATATAATAAGGAGGGCTCTAAAGAGGAAGTAGACTAATCTAACTAGACTAAGAGTTAAGGGGAGTATTAGAAATAGACTCTCTCTACCTAGTTGTCTCTTAGTATTGTCTAGGCTAGCTAGCCTAATTAGGCCTAGCTTAGGGGCAATTCTCCTTTATCTTTGTATTTGTAGTCTTAGATAGACCTTTATCCTTTTTATCTACTTCGAATTAGGTCCCTTAGTATGCCTACTCTCCTCCGCCTACGCAACAATGTTTAATAGAATAGTAGATTTTAGTTACTATTCTATATTCTAGAATATACGTTAGTATATAGTCTAGCTAGAACATATCTAACTCCTAGGCTAAGGCGCTAGCGCCTACGAGTATAGGAGACACGAGTATACCTCTCTAGAAATAATATCGCGATAGTAGACCCGAGGAAAGGTAGAGGGAGGGAGGGATCTAGCCTCTATCCTAAAGCTAGCCTAAAGGCTAACTAATACCTAAACTAGGCCCTAAAGGCCCGAAAGACTAGCCTAAATAGCTAAAAGCGAATAGAAATATCTAAAAGAACCTAGAAACCCTAATAGAAGATATCTAAAAGGTACTAGATACTCCCTAGGCCCTAGATTTCCTATCCCTCCTCTCTCTCCTCTAGCGGGCTTAGACCTAGCTCCTATACTAACTAAAGGATAACGATACTATAAACACCCTCTAAACCTATCTATAGAGCCTCTAAACTACTACGAAAGTACCTAAACTAAGTATATAGGCATAGGCTACCTCCTAAAGCTAGCTAGCTATACTAAGTATATAGAGAATCCCCCTAGAAACTTACATAATTATAATAAGGGTTAGCTATAAGAAAGAGTAAGAAAAGATAAAAGGCCTTACTAACTAAGAGATACTATAGGGACTTAAAGACCTAGGGGTAATCGCTATTAAGAAACTTAAGAGTAGTAACCTAAGGGTTTTTATAGTATCTAAACCGGCTAAAGACAAGTTAATAAACGAACTAGGGTAGATATAGAAGATACTCCCTAGTACTATAGTAGAGGCTCTAATATACTAGGTACTAGTATACGGTTTTAGAACCGTAGGATTTAATCCTAAGGACCTAATATTATAGATACTACTATAGATACTACTAGGTAGGTACCTTGGGTAGGTATAGAAGTACCTTAGTAGATATAGACTTTAGAGATAGACTTTAACAATATATAACACTTTCTCTAATAATTTAATACTATAACAAAATAGTAGTACTACTTCTATAACTAGCCTTTAGTACTAACCGTCTATATACGGACTATCTAGACGCTTAGCGCCCGCTAATCCGCTAATATATAGCCCTCCTATATCGCGGAACTATACCTAACTAACCCTACCTAATCTTCCGTACTATACGAAACTACTATAAATCGGCGTACATACGCGTATAATAGCTACTTAGTAGTAAACTATAGATCTACGAGTACTAGCCTCGCCGTAAGCTTACTATATCCCGCTATCTATAGTATCTATATCGCCTTTGTTTATACCCTTATTCGCGAAGGGAAGCGATCCCTAGGTTTGCGAGTAGTTACGTTACTTATAGGTAGTTACGAACGCGACCCGTAGTACCTCCCTTATTTCCCTTACTAAAACAAAGGCCTTTACGTATATAGAAAGATCTTAAATTAGTTAATAGTTACGCCTCTAGAGGCTATATAGTACTACTAGAAATTAAGCTTACTATAGCCGCTTTCGAAGACTACAAATTCCCTAAAGATTAAGAGGAACGTAATTACCTAGTATCTAACGCCTATAACCTCCTTACCTTCTTAAATCTTCGTAAGTATCCTACAAAACTTTTCCTAGGAGACCTTAAGTACCGTATTATCGCTATTACCTAGTAGTAGGACAAGCTAGTTACCGAAGCTCCCTCGCGTAGATTAAGATTAGTATTAAGAAGTACTAAGTCTACCGATAATAAAGACTAAGAAGAGTAGATACCGAAGCCTCTAACTCGCTCGGAGGTTATAAGTACCTAGGTTTCTATACCTAACCTAGCTCGTCTTACCGTATAGAGAGTAGACTAGTTAACCTAAGATTAGATCTAAAGTAAGTACTTCGCTCGCTAGCTAGAGTAATACTATAAGTCTACTATAGAGGAGTTAACCGCGGATAGTAATTAGTATAGTCGAAGGAAGTATTAAGTTCCTCCTAAGCCTACTTAGAAGGCTCGAGATCCTTTAGTTATAACGGAGAATACCCTAGTCGTAACTAGTAGTAGTAGATCTAAGTTTACGATTAATCTACTACGCGGTTTCGATAACTTTAAGTCTTATCGTAAGGCTACTATCCGAGACCTAAGTACTAAAAAGCCGCTAATAGTAATCTCTCTATCGAGCTACTACGCTAGTAGCCTTCTATCCTTAGAAAAAGGAGATTAAGCTACTAAGATATTATAGTACCCGTTAGCTACTAATAGCCTAAAGGAGCGTAAGACTAGCTTAACTAACCTAAAAGTATAGCTAACCGAGTAGATAGCTAAAGAACGCGAAGCGATATAGGCTAGTATACGAGAAATATAAGAGTCTATAGAAGATAAGATTCGCGAGGTATACGAAGATAGTAGGAAAGAAGCTATAAAGGCTAGAAGTAAGGATATAGCTAGACTAGCTCTACCTACCGCCGGACTAGCCCTATCTATATCTAATAACCTATATAAGATCGATACCTCCCGAATTAACTATCTATTACTTAATAGCCCGCGCCCTATAGTTATAAGCTAGAATATATAGCCTAATCCTACGTCTACCGGTTAGTCTATACTATAAGGTATAGGTAATAATACTACTACTAACGCCGGTAATACTATAGCGGCTATAGATACGAGAATCGATAAGCTAGAGAGGGCGATCCTCTAGCTTACCTTAGTCGTAAAAGATAAGATAGTTTAAAATAACGATAACGGGAACGTTACTAAACCTAGGGTTATACTATAAGTCCGACGGTATATAACGGCTAGATAGTAGGGAGTAATAGGTTAGTAATAGATATATAGAAGAGGAGCTTAGGATAGACTATAGGTAAATAGTTTATATAATTATAGTTAGCCTACTTATCGAAATACTACGTTTAGATAGTAGCCCGATCCTTATATACTATAAGGTAGGGTAGGTAGGTCTAAGTATCCGCTATATCTAGCGAATAACGAGAACTCGGCCCTAAATCTTAGATATATAAACCCTTAAGGAAACGGATAGATAGACCTAGGGTTTCCTACCGATTATAGCTATAGTCCTCTACGAGATAGCTTCCTATAAGATAATCCTTCGTTAGAGTACTCTATAGACTCTAGTCCTTAGAAGTTTAAGCCTAAGTTAATCGGATACTTTAATAAGGACCTCGTAGATAGTAGAGATAGTAGGGATTCGGGTCCTATAGTATATAAGGGTAATACTACTTATTATCGCGATGTTTTCGCCTTTATTACCCGACTCGATATAGCTATCCAAGCCGGTAAATACTTAGCTCTAACCCTACGTCTATTACTCTATCGCTACCTCTAAGAATCCGCTTTATAATAGTATATATATACCTTTACTAATACTTACCGCTCTATCCTTTAAGAAGGTCCCGGTATCGAAAATTAGAAAGCGGTACTAACCGAATAATTCCGATTAGATCCCTTAATTACTACTTACGAGTTAGAGATAGAACGATATTATATCGAGGAAGTTACTACGCGCTACTTCGTTAGCTCTTACGTTATTAATATTATACGACTTATATAATAATTAGATACCGAATCGCTTACTAGTTAGATTAATCTAGTATATCGAAAGGTCGCCTCCGAACTCTATAACGACCTCGATATACTAACCGCTAGTTAGATATACTAGACCCTAATCGATACGATATAGGCTTATTATATTACTTAGATCGAGCTATATCCTCTAGGTAGTAGAACTACCGACTTCTATAACGATAAGTCTAACTTTAATAGGCGCGATAGATTAGTAGGAGGTAGGTTACTAGAGCTAGGGTTTTCCTCTAGACCTAATAATAACGCTAGATACGCGCCTTTCTACTATAGTAATAACCCCTTTAATAACTTTCGATAGCGCCCTAACTAATAGTAGCGATCGTAACCTAGGGCCTAGACTTATAGGAGTTAACCCTAGGTCTATAGTAACTAGCGTACCGGAAGCGTAAACGAGAGAATAGTAGATATACGCGGTCTCTTATAGTATCCGAATCCTTAGAGACCTTCGACGAGGAACGTAGGAAGCGTAGGAAATACTATCCCTATAAATTATAGAAGAATAAATAAGCCTAGTTTCTTCTATAAGTCTATAATAGACTTAGGTTATAAGGAGGATACCTTAGACGACGATAGAGGTATAGATAGATAGTACGATACTTAGGACGATAATTAAGAGTAGTAGAAAGAGATAAATAATAAAATAAGGGATATAGTAGAGGCTTTCCTTCCTAGTAATCCTTTCTTAAAGCCGGTTAATTATATCTAGTAGTAGGGTTATAGACCCGAGGTCGGTACCTAATCTACGTAATAGCCTCGCCTAAAGAACCGTTAGAATAGACGCCTAACTCGCTATAATATATATAGTAAGATTTTTTAGTCTAGTAACGAGTTCTTTTAAGACTATCTCGACTAGGCCTATCCTAAGGATAATAAAGGTAAGCGTATAAATTCTCTACTCGAGCTAGTAGAGGGAAACGCCTAGAGCCGGAAGTAAATCTAGTTACTTCTAGCTTAACCTTATATCTATCTAAAATACTAGAATACTCGATAGTATTAGATACCTTCGATTACTTAAAGTCGCTAGGATACTTACCGCTAAACGAGTAGCCTTAGACCTTAAGCCTATTTTCTATCTATATAGAGTCCCTAAAGGACGATTCGATATCTCCTACCGATATATTATATATATCTCTAAAAGTATTCTCGAGTAATCCTACCGTATTAGTTACTATAGTACTATATATCTATCTACTACTAGAGGTACCGATTATATCTTCTAAGATATTATCGAACGTATTAGCTACGACGGAACCGTAGATCTATCTAGCTTAGCCTATTATACCGAAATCTCCTACTCCTCTCTAGTAGTAGCTAGTTATAGTATCGACGAGAATAGTAGGATTAACGGAAATATTAACTCTAAGAGTTACTAATATAGTACCTCTCGAGGTAGGATACCTAGCGAGTAATCGCGCTAGTAACTTAGTACTATTAAGAAAGAAGAGAGATCGTAATATCGATAGCCTAGAACTCTAGGTCTATAGTATTAGAGAGGAGCGGCGTACTCTTCCCTCGTATACGGTAGATTTAAGGTTACCTATTATATAGAGTACGGCTCGTCTCCTACTAGACAATCTAGCTTACGCCTTTAGATATTTCGATATTATCGAAGCTAACTATATCCTTACTCTAGATAGAGATTTTAAATATATTTATCTTAATACGAATAATAAAGTATTAATAATAGACTAAGGGTAGCTACTCTAGTAACTAGGATAAGACGATATCTAATACTTACTAGAACTACTTAACTTCCGTAGTTTAGCTAGTAATACTTAGTACGAGAAATAGATTAATTTACCGATATACTTCTCTATCTTTATATACGAATTCTATAAGCCTACTCTAGCCTATCTTAAATAGTCTATACGAGTAATACCGAATCTCCCGTATAATATACTCCTAGATATAGATATTATAATACCTACTAGGTTCTATATATATACTAGAGTAGGCTATATTACGATAACCGAAAATAACTATATCCTAATACCAATCGCGTTATCCTCTAGGATAGATTATATCCTACGTAGTATTATTAAGTTAGCTAGTACCGTTCGGATACTACCTCGTTCCGCGATAATAGTACTAGTAGAAGTAAAGAATCGCGAACGCCTACGTAGGATAGATATAGACTTTTAGTTTATCCTAGATACTATAGCTCTTATATCGAATAAGGCTACGATATATAGATATATCGCTAACGTAGAGATACTAGCGATATAAGTACGTAATCTTAGTAATAGTTAATAGCTTACTATTCCTCGTAACTAACGGTTAGGAGAGATATAGTAGCTCTAGATCGATAAGATATATTAGATCGATAAGTTTAACGTAAACCCTATATCTATAGAAGCTAAGCTAAGTAAGATTCCTCTAACTATATATCTATAGAAGGAGGAAGCGATATTTAGAGAATTGAAACGCGTATCCTATCTATTAGCGGATACTCTAATACTTAGGTAGATCTAGATAGAGACTACCGAAGCTCCTCCGACTAGTAACGATTCTATAGAAGACTTAATAGACCTAGAGCTATAGCCTAAAAGCTCTAAGATTACTATCGATATCGGCGCTCCTAGTATTAAAACCTCTATAGGAGTAATAATTTATATAGATAACCCTAACTCGTCTATAGCCCTTAAATTTAAGTCTATTATAGACTAGGTCCCTAATCTCTAGAGGGATAGAGATATAACTATCGACCTCCCTAAGGAGGACTAGCTTAAGCTTCTACTTAAGTCCGGTTAGAAGAATAAAAAGTTTAGTAGTAAGGTTTATCGAATATCGGATACCGATAATACTAAAGTTAATAAGTAGTTCGATAAGCTATATAACTAAGATAAGATAGTCTATAGTAGGAAGCCCTCGCTACTATCTTAGCTAGTATTTATAGTTTAGAGAACCTTATTCTACTAGAATAGGGAAGCCTATCGTAAGCCTCGCGTCGTAATCGATATTAGAGGATTAAATAGTATCTTATAGAAGAATACCTATTCCCTACCGTTATAAGATAATATTATCGCTAAGCTAAGAGACTATAAGTATATTACCGTAATAGATACAAGGTCTATATTCTACTAATTCGTAGTCGTAATTAAGGACCGATAGAAGTTTATAGTTAATACTACTCGTAGGTAGGAGTATCTTAAAGTTACTACTATAGGATATTATAATAGCGTTTAATATATATAAAGAATCCTCGACTATATACTCCGTAAGTTTAGAGATAGTATAAGTAGCTATATCGATAATATCGTACTCGGCTCGATAGATCTAGAGTCCTACTATAATCTTCTCCTATAAGTATTTAAGAAGTTAGACTATATACGGTTTAGCCTCGAGCCTAGTAAGGCCTTTATAGGATTTATCTCTATTAATATTCTAGATAGAGTTATCGATAGTAAAGGTTTCGTAACTTAAGTAGACCGATTAGCTATATTAAGAGAGCTCTAGAGGCCCGAGAACGCCGAATAGCTTAAATAGTATCTCGGCTTAGTCGGATACCTTAGATCTACTATTCTATACTTCGGTAAGATTACTCTTCCTCTTTAAGAGACTAAGGTAATCGTAGTTAAGGAGAATAACGCTATATAGATTAAGGATAGAAAACGATATACGTAAATATATAAAGCTACGCTCTACTAGACCTCTAATATAATTCTTATATAGGAAACTATATAGGCGCTATAGACTTAATCTAACTAAGGTTTTCTCTAGTACTTCGACCTTACGTCTATCTTCTATATTAATATCGATACTTCGAAGGAATTCGATATTAGCGTTATATATTACTAAGTCGAGAGAGAACTAGAACTAGAATATAAAGAGCCCGAGCCCGTTATCTATAAGAATAATATAGTCTCCGATTTCGTCGATAGTATAACTTAGCTAAGATAGTTTAAATAATTCCTACGCGATAGACTTAAGGTTATAGGATTCGCGAGCTATATACTATCTAGGATAGAGTCGCGATATTAGCCTATAGAGCTCGAGCTTTTCGGTATTATATAGATAATTAAGAGAGCGTCGTATATAGTAGACGTAGTATCTAAGACTATTATAGTTACTAACTATAGCGTCGTTACCGCTATCGCGAAGAAGATCTAGATTATAATAACTATTTCTACCGCTAACCTAAATCGTTATATAATCTAAGCCGCTATCTATATCTCCTAATTTCCCGACTTAGAGATTATCTATAGGCTAGAAAGGAACTATATCGCGCTAGACGCTCTCTTATAACTTAAGGGAGCTCTATTTCTAAAGAGAAACGATATTAATACTAGCGGGCTAGATAAGATCCCTACGATATACGTAACGGTACTATATCTTACGTCTACCTATAGCGAAGACGGTATAGTAGTAGTAAGGAATACTAGATCTATTAGTAGAGATCGCCTAGATTTAATAATAGTCGTCCCTAGTGTACTAACGCCGGAAATCGACTACTTTAGGCCTAATTATAGCGAATGTTTTTTTAGCGTAAGCGATAGACGCGAGTTCCTAGCCTACGATAAGATTCCTATCTTCTTTAATAGCCTCTAAGCCGTATCCTCCCTCTATATAGAAACGGTTATCTCCCTATCCGATAAATTTAAGAATAGACTATATAAAGTATACTAAGATAATCGTCTATAGCGTAGATTACTCCAAGTCCTTAAGTCTATCGAGTAAGTATATATTAAAGAATAGGAAGCCTAACCTAAGAAGCTCTCTAGTCGTTAGGCTAGATAGAAACGCTAACGCTAATAAAAATACGATAAACGCCGTATAGCGGCCCTCGTAGCGTAGATAAACGGGCCTCCCGATACTACTCCTAATAATAATAAAGTAGAACTCTAGGTTAACTATTCCGATACTATTCCTAATAACGAAGAGGTTAAACCCTAAGTCGACTAAGGCGAGAAGGTTCTAAGATATTTACCAAAGCCTAATTCCCTACGATCCTCTAAAGATATCCCTTCCTATAAACTTTAGTATATCCTCGATAGGCCCGAAGACTAGCTAATAGATCTAAGGTTACTAGAAGATATTCGGTTCTTCCGGGAAGATAGACTTATTTACTATATCGACCTAGCGTTACTTTACTCTCGCCTTTATATCCTTACGGATCTTATAGGTAAGATATTCGAGATAGTATACGATCTTAGATACTATATAGGCTTTTATCGTACTCTTAATCGCGTTAATACTAGTTTTTATATCCGCTATTACCGTTACTACCTTAAGTAGTATATCGACTAGTATTCTAGCTATAATAATAATCGTTCGGCTAGATATAAGCCCTACGGATAGCTTAATCCGATAGACCTAAGGTACCGGCTCCCTATAGATATATAAACGGTAGACTAGATTATTAGTCTTCCTCTAACTAATAAAGGGTTTAATATCCTCCTTATAGTTACCTATAAGAAGTCTAAGCGTATTATACTACTTCCTAGTAAATACTAGTAGATAGCCGAAATTTAGGTAGCCTAATATCTTATAGCTATTTAAGAGAGATCTTAGTACGTAGCTAGAGTCTTTATCTATAATCGCGACCCTAAATAGCTCTCGAAATTCTTTACTAGAGTTATAAAGCTTCTCGGAGCCTTAATCCTTACGTCTACTATATACTACCTATAGACCGATAGGTAGTCTAAGTATACGAACTAAACTATAGAAATCGCTATTCGGTACTTTATTACTTCGAATCCTAACGCTTAATAGATAGACGTCCTTCTATCCTTAATATCCTACTTTAGTAGTATTAAGAATATAAGTACCGGAATTTTACTAGACTAAATACTATTTAGATTCGATCTTAATATCGACGCCTTTATTAGTCTTAGAGAACTTTAGCTATAGTAGTTCGAAATATTATACTAATAGTTTTGCGACGTAGCGGAGGAGTCTTTAGTATTCGCTATAGTAGACATAAAGTACCGCTATAATTCTAAGTACTAGCGAGTCTTATTCGAGCCTAGAGACTACGTTATACTTAGACTATATTATAGATATCGCGTCTATAGTTAGAGCTATCGCAAGTATAGTTACTAGGCTATAGGGCTCTTTAAGATTAAGAGGAGAGTAGGGAAATTAATATACGAATTAGACCTCCCGAGCTCTATTAAATTTTACCTAGTCGTATCGGTAGCGTAGCTAGAACCTATACTAAACCCTATAAAGGATCCCTTCGTATATATATACCTCCGGGTCCCTACGCCGATAGATCTATAGACTAAGTAGCTATCTATAATACTAGAGCGTATCCTAAGTAAGCGACTCTTATAAGGCAAAATTAAATACCTAGGAAAATAGCGTAACGAATAACTAATTATAAATAAATAGGTATAAGAAGACGAGCTCCGTAATAGTAATAGCTATCTAATAGAGCAATTCGAGAATTCCTAGTTTATAGATAGATAGATCTACTAAATAAGGCTATCTATCTAATACTATATACTATAGCTTACCCTACCTCTAATTATCGATAAGGAAGACGATGCCTCTATATACGACGAGTATCCCTAACCGGAGCTAACGAGACGCTAGCCTCTATAAAGTAATTACCGTCTAAATTACGCGGAAGTAAGTAATTTAGAGGCAAACGACCCTACGTCTACTACTAGAGCCCCTACGTATAAGCGTACTATTAATAGGAAAGCTAGGACGGAGTAGTCTAATAGAGATATATTTAAGAGTAGACGAAGACTAAATAGGAGCAATCTATTTAGGTAGCCGAAGTCCGTTCGCCTTTCTACGTATCTATAGTAGATCTAGTAGGATCCGCCCCGGAATCGGTCTCTAATCCTAGATCTATTATAGATCCCTATACTTATCTTAGCGGAGGAGGTACGCTAACTAAGAACGAGAGCCTTAGTCCCTACGGTATTACGCTTAAGTAAGGAAAATATATAACGATAGCGAGATATTCCTACTCTACTAAATACTTAAGTAGGTATATATCGAAAGATCCTTCTAGATACCTCGCTATCCTATCTTTTTACTACCCTACGGTTCCCTCTTATTACTTAGAATCGCTACCTAGATAACTACCCTTAGGTTTTCCCTCTAGTAGGGGATACCTAGCTAGGAATAGAAAACCCTTAATAGATAGAGTTACCGCTAATAGACTTATAGTTATTTCCTCCTCTATCGCTATATACGATCTAATCTATAGCCTACTATTACTTCTAAGGTTACCCTACATAGTAGATCCTATCGCGTATTTCGTATTACTTTACTAATACGAAATAGAGTTTACGCCTAAACCGGTTACCTATAGAAGCTTAGACTATATATAAGTTAAAAGCTTACTTTTAACTCTATTTATAATACTTACGATAATAATATTAATAATTACTAACTATTACTACGCCTACGCTAACTATCGCTCTATAATATACTACTAACTATAACTATTAGTAATAGAAGTTACTTAGTACTATCTTAGCCTACGTTATCTCTAAGATAGATAACGATATACTATCTAAGCTTACTACCGACGCGCGTGTCTATATCGCTACGCGTACTAATATCGAGGCCGCGCGAATCGCCGCTATATCTCTAGTTATAGTAATAGATACGGAGCCCTAGCTAGTAACTTAGCTACCGCTATTAGCTATAGCCTTAGACCCTAAGTTTACTAAAAAAGAGCGTACCGAAGCTAAGTCTACTAAGAAGGGACCTATCGAAGCCCCGAATATTACGTCTATAGAGAAAAAGCTTACTATAGTACTAAATACTAAGTCTACCGCCTCTACGGAGGAAGAACTTACTATAGCCCTAAATACTAAGTCTATCGATAAAGAGATTATCGACGGCGCGGATAGGAACAAAGATAATAAGGAAGACGAGCGCGATAATAAGAATATTCCGATAGACGATAAGGAGCCTACCGATAAGGAAGTTATTAGAATTCCTTTCCTAGCTAAGGACGCCTTAATCCGTATTATATACCTAGATATAAAGCCGACCTTCTCGGATATATTTAAGTATATTAATTATAGCTATCCCTCTCTTAAGAGTAACGCTATAGTAGATCTAGTATAGAGTACCTAAAAGTCGCTTAATAACCTTATCTCCTAGGAGTAGGAGATCCTTAGAGACATTATAAAGGCCCGACTTCCTAACGCGTCGTTAGTTCCCTATACGCCTAAGGACGTTAAGTACGACGAACGCCTTATAGCTTTTAGTATACGGCGTAGAGAGTATACCCTAATACCTTAGGTCTATAACTTAATAGGTAGCCTCTAAACCTATCTATATTATATCTATATAAAGGGCTATAACGCTAGTACTATCCTATTCTTCTAAGAATACGACCGATATAGACGCGAGCTCCTTAAGGTTATAGAGTAGAAGCTAATTACCTATAAAGCCGAAGCTACCTATAATTAAGTCTTTTATAAGAAGGCTAAAGAAGAGTAGGAGGCTAAGGCGGAAGAAACTAAGCCTATCCCTTAGAGAATCCTAATCGAGGGAAATAAGCGTAAAGCCCGAGCGGTAGCTACGTAGAAGGATAAAGCCGAGCGTGCCTAATAGTACGCTAAATTTATAATTAAGAGTAATAAGAAGAGTAAACCTAATACTTATAAGTAGTATAGATAATCCGACTATGCCGACTTTATAGATAATAACGATTTCGACTATAATCCTAACTAGAAGCTATCGAAGGATATAGAGGAGAAGACGATAGATACGCGTATCGCTATATACGCTAACGATCTTATACGTATTATTCCTAGTTAGCTCTATTAAAATCTAATTAGACTAGCGCTACGATATTTCGACCTAGGTAAATACTATAAGGCCCTTATCGATCTATAGAATAAGTATAGGTTAGTAAAGTATACTAATAGGTCTTTCGTTCCTCTAGGTAAGTAGCCGAAAGTAGTACTTAAGAGTATAGGGGAACTATACTCGCTAAAATAGATAAAGAAGGGGGATTTAGCTTCTATAAACGCGAGTTATAGCGTAGATACCCGCTCTCTAGAATAGGACATAGTAGGTTAGAAGCTCGTTAACGAAGTTAATATAGGTCCTTTTAGCTCTAATAGATCTATTCTATATAGATTCGTACTACCTTCCTCCTTTAATATACCTAAATATCGAGTACCTAAGTATACGAGGAATCCCGCCTACTCTAAGCTATCCGTAAAGCTATACGAGGGCGATTTAGGAGAAGTAGCGATCGCCTACGTTACCTTAAGTTACTAGTTAACTAAGGGTCGTATATGCCTTACCTATCCTACTAATCCGAACCTCGGCCTTCTCGAGCTCTTCTAGGATAGTATTTAAGTTCTAATAGCGGCTCTAGACCTATCCGGGTAGATTATATAGGACCTTATATCTATAGTATAACTCGCTAGACGCGATATTCCTACTTCCGATACTATAGCTATCCCTTAATACCTACTTAAGCGATAGAGAGCTACCTATATCTAAATAGCCTAGGAATTAAGCTACGATATTATATAGGTATCTAACTATAGCGTTATTAAGGAAGATATAAGGCGTATAATCTCTAACTACGTTTACTAGCTAGGGTAATTCCCGCCCGCTTCTCGATAATTACTAATAGATATAATACTTACGCTTGCCCTAGTAGCTAAGGGGTTAGTTTTCTATAATATTACTCTATAGTACTATAAACTCTATACTTAATTAACGACTAGCGAGGGCTACGAGGTTCTAGATACGCCGGTCTAGAAGCTATATAAAGATAAGCGTAAAGAAATATAGAAGTAAGTAGATATTAAGATAGCGGGGTACGTTAACGATATAAAGAAGAAGAAGGCTAAGAACGATAAGAAAGGGATACTAAAAGCTACTATACTAAAAGCTACTATACTAAAAGCCGCTATACTAAAAGCTACTATACTAAAAGCCGCTATACTAAAAGCTACCGTACTAAAAGCTACCGTACTAAAAGCCGCTATATCTAAAGCTACTATACTAAAGACTACTATACCGAGAGTTACTATACTAGATACTCGTAAGGCGACTAAACGTATATCTACCGGCGACGATAATCTAGCGCTAAAGAAAGCTCCTAAAAAGGTCTCTAAGAAAGCTATTAGGGAAGCGGTAGCTAAGTCTAATAAGGACATCTCCGATAGAGAGGTCGCTAGAGCTTAGAAAAAGACTTAGGCACGACTACGCCGTAACCGTAGGTCTACCGACGCTAACAAGCCTATACCCCAATTCTACTACCTAGGCGAAGGTCCGCTAGACCTCTTTATAAACCTAGCCTACCGCTACGTAGGACAGATAGGTTTCGATAGCTTATATAGAACCTATACTAAGCTCCTCGAGGATAATATAAAGATTACCGGTAAATACCTCTCGCCCCGAGATATACTAGATTTAATAAGAAGAGTATTAGTACTAATAGAGTTAGTAGTAGACGTAGGGTACGTTATTGTCGCATTATACTCTAAGGTAGCTATAGTAACGTACCTAAATTAGCTAAACGATATCGACTTAGAGTATAATCTCCTATAAATCCTCTACAATCGTATTCGTATCTTACGTTAGCCGGTTACCGAGGACTATATCGTATTTATATAATACTACGGTACTATACCTAGCGAGAACTTTTTCGTATAATAGATAAATAAGGACGTAGACTATAATACTAATACCCTTATACCTTAGACTAACTAGTATCTCGATATCTCTATTATAGCTATAGTAAACGCTATACGTACTAACTTCCGACTTCTATACGCTATATCTAATCTTATATACTTAGCTATACCCTTCGTAACGAAGGTAGCGGTCTTATACCGATAGATACTAGTCGCCGACCTATATAAAACGAGCTTTCTAGACGCTCCCTAGTAGGATATTCGTTACTTTAAGGATAATATATAAGCCTACTAGCTTCTTAAGTATCTTAGTAGAGAACTAGCTATAATAGCGCCTACTTAGAAATTTATAGTAGTTAAGGAAGCCTACGCGAGAGTAGACTTTAGTTCCTTTAGGTAACCCGCGATATCTAATAATAACTACTTTATCTAGGTAGGAGTACGCTATATTAGCGATAGAAGTAACGACTCCCTATTGCCTACGTATTCTCTTACTTAGCCTTAAACCTTCGCTCTACCGAGCCTAAGTATTATCGATAGTAACGCGTCTCTAGAAATCGTAGCTATACTCTAGAATTTCCCTAATAACTAGTAGAAGAGCGTTAACGTATTAAAACTTATTATATTCGTAGTAATAATAGCTTAGTACCTCGACGACTATAGTATAATCGACGAAGACGTAGGCCTTTATACGACCGCTAAGGACGGATAGACGGAAGAAGATACTAAGAAGTATAATACGGTTAGTACCTATATTAGGACCTTTATAGTAGGGTTCGCCGTACTCCCTCCTATAATCTATAGCGAACTCGATAAATAGGCGATAAGTAAGGGCAACGAAGATAAGCCTATAATCTTAGGCTAGGTAGACAAGATAGGCCCGAAAGGCTAATTAAGTCTCTTAGATATTATAAACTACTACGAAGAAATATCTATATTCTAGGAGGAGGTCCTAACGCGCTATTACGGTACCTTAGGTCTACCCGTAGGTTCGTCCGACTAGGAAGAGCTAAAGCTACCTCTAGTAGACCTCTAGGGACTTATTGCGAAGATACTAAACGATACTAAAGCGGTATCTACCGCCCTTACTACGATCGATACGCTATTTAAAGATTAGGCCTCGAAGTATTATAAGTATAAGGAGAAGCTATTCTAGTAATTCCTATATACTATATACTAATATATCGAGGTAGCGTACGAGACCTAGAAGTAGGAAACGATTAGTATTAAGCTCCTTAGTAGCTACCTTGCAACCGTATTTAACGAGATACTAGAGCCGGTTCGACGCTCTATACTCGAGATTATAGTAAAGGGCGCCGGTAGATAGCTTAGTAATACGGAGTCCTAGAGGGGTATACTTACTACTTTAAACGCTTTTGTAAGCGCTAACCGCGTCCGAGCCTACTATAGGCTATATATATAGTAACTTAGGCGTCTACGTAGTTGCGGATATTCGAGAGCTAGGGGATTTTATTATAGATACTACTATAGATACTACTAGGTAGGTACCTTGGGTAGGTATAGAAGTACCTTAGTAGATATAGACTTTAGAGATAGACTTTAACAATATATAACACTTTCTCTAATAATTTAATACTATAATACCTAAGCTATATCTATAAGATATAGGAAGAGAACGGAAGACTCTACCCGTATCTTAGGATATCTTAGGTAGCCTAGCTAAAAAGCCGAAAGGTAATAGAAAGCAAGATATACTCCTCTATTATCCTAAATATATAGAGCTTAGCCTAAGTAAGGGAAATAATATACAAAGGCCTAGTATCCTAAGGTACCCTCCTTACTATAGAGGAATTTAATCCAAAGTAGAGACCTATACGATACCTAAAGTATAGACAATTTAGGCATATTGTAAAATACTATAGAGCCGAATAGGTATATAGAAAATGCGTAGGACTATATAGAATAGACGAATACTAAGGGATAACAAGGAAGTATAGTAACTACTAAGGTACCTATATAGTATAGTTAGTATTATACAAGGTAAAACAAGTAGCTATTACGAAAGTAAGGGTATTTAGAGACTAAGTAACTAAGAGCTAGAGTTACGTAACCTACCTAAAAGACCTAAAGGACTTAGAAGGATAGACAACTATTAGATCTAAGAGAAAAGTTAGAAGTATAAGCCTAGACCTAGAAATAGACGATAGGTTAAGAAGACTACTAGGGAGACTAATAGGTACAAACTCTACTACCCTAGTAGGTAGATTATAGAATACTAAGATCTCTTCCCTATTCCCCCTAGCTATAGGCTACAAAGGGCAACTAAGCTAAAGCTAAAGCTAGAGCTAGAGCTAAGAAGCTATAGAAGACATATAGGTATACTAAAACACCTAAGATAAATAGTAGCTAAGGGAAGCTTACTATCCTATAGTACAATACTAACTATAGTATAGATAAGATCCAAATCCCTTTCCTCTAATAGCTAGACCCGAAGGAATACTAGATAGTAGCAATCTAGGAACTATGGATTAGCCCCTATAATAGGAATATAGTAGTATACCTAGGATACTATATTATACTCCTAGGAGTAGTATACCTAAGGGTTACTATATACATATCTAAGGAGATTAGTATATAGACATAGAATGTAAAAGAATACTCTAGAGACATAGTTATAGTTAGAATCTTTATAGGTAATAGATAGGTCAATATTCTAAACTACTATAACCTATCTAGCTAAACTAGTAACTATACCCTAGGTACCTTCCTACTAATAGAGGATATAATCCAAGGAAAAGAGGAAGAAGAGATTATCCTACTAGGGGATTTCAACCTATACTACCCTAGGTAGGGAGGAAACAATACCTAGAACTAATACTAGGTAGTAGACTACCTTATTACTATTATAGAAAAGGCCTATCTTGACCTACTACTAGAGCTAGGTACAATTATATAGGAAACTCTTAGGAGCTACTAAACCCTAGACCTAGTATTTAGGACTATAGGAATCTAACAAAATATATAGGAATATAGAACAAGGATAGACTTAGGAATAGGATTAGACTATGTACTAATCTAAACTACAATCCTATAGGCCTAGACTAGTATTAGAGCCTAGGTACAAAGACTATAATAGAAAAAGGTAGACTAGGATAGGATTAGGGATAGGGTAAAGAAGGAGGTATAAGAAATCTCTAATAGAGTAATAGACATACTACAATAGCTTAATATAATAGCCTAGGAGATCTAGGAGATACTTACTAAGGTAATCTAAGAGGATATCCTAAAGGCTAAACTATCTAAGTATACTAAAATAATCTAAACAAGGGAGTATAGTATAGTAGTAAAAAAGACAAGATACCTAAAGAGGGAGTAGAGCTAAGATAGAACGGAAAGGAACCTAGTAGTATACCTAATAGCCTTATAGGCTAAAGGCAAGTAGATTAGGAGAGACAAGAACTTAGGCTAAAGAGCTATAGTTAGGGAAATTACTAAAGACCCGTATAGGATCTAGAAATTAGCTAGGTAGGCTAGGGAAGGGATAGGCTAAAGATATCCCCTTCTACAATTCCTAGAGATTAGGGATAAGGATAGTATATTATAAATAGAAAATTAAGGGAAAGTAGGAGCGCTAGCCTAATACTTTTTTCTAGAGCTAAAGAAAGCTAATTTAGAAGATATACAAAACGTATCCTACCCGAGCCTATTTTAGATAGAGGAAGAAGTTAGAATAGGAGAACTCTAGAAGATACTTAATAGGCTCCCTAAGGGTAAAGCCCTAGGACCCGATTAGATTATTAACCTAGTACTTAAGGAATATAGGAAGGAACTAGGACCTATACTATATAGTTTCTTTATAGTATACCTATAATAAGGATACTACCCTAAACCCTTTAAATACTCTATAATAGTTGTCTTAAAGAAACTACAAAAGCCGGACTATACTAAGCTAGGAGTATATAGACCTATAGCGTTACTAAATACCCTAGCAAAGGTCCTAGAGGCTATTATCGTAGGGAGAATAAGCAAAGAAGTAGAAGAAAGGAACCTCCTCCCCTAATCCTAAATAGGAGCTAGACTAGGAAGATCTACTATATTAGCCCTAGAGCTAATAATAGAATAGGTCTAAACAGTCTAGAAAACGGACCTAATAATAGTAGTATCTATGCTTTGCCTAGACATATTAGGGATATTCGATAATATATCCTATTAGAGACTAATATATAATATTAGGATAAAAGTATATCTATAGTATATTATACAATTCGTCTAGTTATTCCTCTAGGATAGGACTATATACCTTAGACTAGGAGAATTCATAGACTAGGCAAGGCCCTAAACTACTAGAATACTATAAGGATTAACCCTCTTATTAATCCTATTCCTATTTTTTGTATCTATACTCCTCCCGAGCCTAGAGGGTAAGGGAACTATAGTAATAGGTTTCGTAGATAATTCCAATATCCTTATATATAGGAAAAGTATAGAAGGGAACTATAGAAAGCTAGAGATAGTATATAACAAATGTATATAATAGGTAGCTAAATACGGGGCTATCTTTGTACTATAGAAGTACTAACTAATCTACTTTACTAGGAGTAGAAAAAGACATAACCTATAAGCTATAGTTAATATACTAGGGTTCGAGGATAGACCTACTCTATCCCTCCGACTACTAGGAGTATAGGTAGATTCGAAACTATAGTAAGGCCTATATATTAAGAAAGTAGTAGAGAAAGGCATATCCTAGATATTCTTACTCTAAAGGCTATACAAATCTATATAGGGAGCGTTATTCTAGAAGGCAAAGTACCTATATATAGCTATAGTAAGGCCTACAATAATATATAGAGCTAAAGTATAGATAATACTAGAAGGACTACCTAGACATAGGAAAGGGGCTACCCTAGGGCTTAAAAGGATCTAAAACTAGGTACTAAGGCATATTATAGGAGTATATAAAAGTATAGTAGAGGGGGTCCTCTAGAGGGAAGCGCAAATCCCTCCTATCTCCCTATATATACAAGAGATAGTAAGATAACAATTCGTTAAGATAGATAACAAACCTACTACTAAGTATATCTAGGAGAGGTATAAGAAGGTCTAGAGGGAACATAGGAGGAGTAGGGGTATAGCCTAAGTATAAGACCTAAAGACAAGGTAGAGATAGATAGTAGAATAGGTTAATAAATAGACTAGGGAATATATCTAGTAGGGAGGAACGATGCCTAAATTATAGTAGATACATTAGAGGTAGAATATATAATAGGAAAGCTAAGTTAGGAAAAGGCAAATAGCCTAATAGGGCTAACAACTTCCTATAGTATAGTAAGAAGGGCTAAAAGGCAAGGAACTATACTAAGGATAGTTAAGGAAGTAGAGTACAATAGTAACCCTAATTAGGACTAAATATATTAGCCTAAACGCATACCTAACAAGGAGGAGGGTTCTAGGCAAGACACTAGAGTATATATATAGATATAGGGCCTAGATACCTAAGTATGTTATACTCTTCTATCTAGAGAGACAAAGGATAAGGAACTAACTTATCTAGAGGATAGGGTTATTATAGTAGGAGATTACCTAGACTAGGAGAGGCCTAAATAAAGTAACGAGGTAGATAATTAAGGAGGGTCTCCTAGAATAGTTCTCCCTTGTAAAGGAAGAACTAGAGAGGGAGGAGGAGGAAGGTAGGAAGTAAATAGGAGCCTAGTAAGAGGAAGGAGCTATAGAGATCCTCTCTATGTCCTATAGCCTAAACAAACACAAAGGGTAGGGATAGAATCCTATATAATAGGAAGGTAAAGGGTTTTGTACTAGAGGCTATATACTAAGGGCTTTTACCTTCAAAGAATAGATAGGGATAGCTACTTGTCTAGTAGTTAGAATAGTATAGTAATATAAGAATTTACTACTACTATACTCTAGAATAGTATTATTATATAGATAGATATATTCGCTAACTCGTTATTATATATTAAAACTCTTTTTAACTCTATAATAATAATATTATTATTATTGTTAGAATATATAGTCTAGTTAGTTACCTAGTAGGGAATGCCAAGCAGATTGGATCACATAATAATAATTATGTAATTAATCCAAGCTAACCCCTTTTAGGTTAAGCTCTAACCTATAGATAATAATAACATACTTACTATTCCTACTTTAGCCCCTACTATTCCTCGTAGCTTCTATTGTAGTTTATGATCCATTTATACCTATCGGCCCTCCTTAGCTCGATAGGTTATGAGCCCGGGTTTGCAACTATAAGGTAGAAAGACTAAAGTAGTATAGGTTACTCCGAGACCTATAAGTCTAGTCCTAGAAGGAAGAGGCAAAATAGGAGAGGGAGACTTAAGGTAGACCTATACACATTGCATAAAGAAGCCCTATATATATAAGCTATAAAAGAACCTAGTAAGGCACACTTAGAAGTATAAAGGGAATAGATAAGCCTAAGTTTTGAGTACCTTAGGATAAGCCTTAGACTTAGTACCTAGTACTACTAATATCCTAACCTATAGGTTAAGATAGTTAGGAAGGACTTAAGGAAGTTACTAGCCTAGTAGAGCTAGGGATCTACTAACTAAGGAAGATAGCTATCTAGAAACTGTTATTTTTAGATTAAAGAAAGAGCTTGTTTCTAGAGTTTGTTTAGGTTTAATTTATAAAAGAAATCATGAATTAAGAAGGTAGAATTAGTAAGAGAAGGGCTATACTAATCTTGATAAGGGAGAATCATGAATCATAGTTCAAGATTATTAGGATACACCTAATAAAGCTAAAGGTTAAATAGGTACTAGATAAAGTAGTCCTTAACATCCTAGTATCTACACTATCTAAGCATATCTTAATAACATTATTAGAATCTTTAGATTAGTTAATTAGAAGAGCAAGCTATAAGGTTTACAATGTAATAGCATTATATAAGATGTTTATCTATATTTTAGAAGATAACTAGGACGAATGTTAAGAGCTTGAATATATAAAGCATTTATAGGACTAGGTAAAAGGGAAATATGAGAGGAAACTATAGGCAATAGGGAGAAGTTTACTCTAGTAGTATACTAATTTTAGTATAGAAGAGGGTTAGATAATTAATAAAGCGTAGTAGAGCCTAAATAGTATAGCTAGGAAGGCGGTATCTATCTCTCCCTAGTTTAAGGATATTAAGACTAAGGAGAGGAAAATTTAGTAGTTACTAGCGGCCCTTCTAGAAACATTTAGTACTATTAGGGATAGGATTAACCTAAGGTAGGACCTTAGCCTATAGAACATCCTTAGAATCCTAAGAGAAAAGCAAGAGTAGATAACAAGCTAGGAGATAGCTATGTTTACTAAGAAAAGGAATTAGGTAGGAGCTAGTAGAGACTTATTATACTTCCTATATAGAGGGAAGTATTGGATTAAAGAGTACCCTAGCCTAGATAAGGCAAAAGTAGCTATCTAGCTAAAACAAAGCTATAGGATAGTAAAGAAACAATCCCTATCTAGAGCTAGGAGGGGATCTTTACTAGACAAAGAGCAACTTAAAGAGATAGTAAAGAAACTAAGCCTAAAGATACAATCCCTAGAGAAGAAGACTAAGAAACTATCTTCTAAGAAAGCCTATATAGTACAAGATATAGAGGCATCCTCTAAATCATCTCTCCCTTCTAAGGAAGAAGATATTAATAAAGTAGCTTATTTAACTATTAAAGTAAAAGGCAAGTATAAGCTATCTAAATAGCTACTTAACTCCTATGCTTCTATCTACATAACTAACTAAGAATTACTCTTTAGAGACCTAAAGCCTCTTAAGAGGAAAAAGTAGATTAAGGTTAGGGGTAGCTACTTAATAGCTACATATGTTAGTGTTAGAATATATAGTCTAGTTAGTTACCTAGTAGGGGATGCCAAGCAGACTAGATTACATAATAATAATTATGTAACTAATCTAAGCTAACCCCTTTTAGGTTAGGCTCTAACCTATAGATAACAATAACAATACACTTACTATTCCTACTTTAGCCCCTACTATTCCTTATAGCTTCTATTATAGTTTATAATCCATTTATACCTATCGGCCCTCCTTAGCTCGATAGGTTATAAGCCCGGGTTTGTAACTACAAGGTAGAAAGACTAAAGTAGTATAGGTTACTCCTAAACCTATAAGTCTAGTCTTAGAAGGAAGAGGCAAAACAGGAGAGGGAGACTTGAGGTAGACCTATATACATTGCACAAAGAAGCCCTATATATATAAGCTATGAAAGAACCTAGTAAGGTATACTTGCTTAAGGCGTATTAGATCGCTTAGAGTATAAAGGGAATAGATAAGCCTAAGTCTTGAGCCCCTTTAGGTAAGCCTTAGATTTAGTACTTAGTACTACTAATACCCTAATCTATAGCTTGTAATAGTTAGGAAGGACTTAAGGAAGTTATTAGCCCTATAGAGTAGGAATCTATACTAAGTTTTTAGTAACCTTTAAAACTAATAGGCCTAGTAGAGCCAAGGATCTACTAACTAAGGAAGATAGCTATCTAGAAACTGTTATTTCTAGACTAAAGAAAGAGCTTGTTTCTAGAGTTTGTTTAGGTTTAATTTATAAAAGAAATCATGGATTAAGAAGGTAGAATTAGCAAGAGAAGGGCTATACTAATCTTAATAAGGGAGAATCATGAATCATGGTTTAAGATTATTAGGATGTACCTAATAAAGCTAAAGGTTAAATAGGTACTAGATAAAGTAGTCCTTAATATCCTAGTATCTATACTATCTAAGCATGTCTTAATAATATTATTAGAATCTTTAGATTAGTTAATTAGAAGAGTAAGCTATAAGGTTCATAATGCAATAGTATTGTATAAGATGTTTATCTACATTTTAGAAGATAACTAGGACAAATATTAAGAGCTTAAACATACAAAGCATTTATAGGACTAGGCAAAAGGGAAATATAAGAGGAAACTATAGGTAATAGGGAGAAGTTTACTCTAGTAATATACCAATTTTAGTATAGAAGAGGGTTAGACAATTAATAAAGCGTAGTAGAGCCTAAGTAGTATAGCTAGAAAGGTAGTATCTATCTCTCCCTAGTTTAAGGATATTAAGACTAAGGAGAGGAAAATTTAGTAGTTATTAGTAGCCCTTCTAGAAACATTTAGCACTATTAGGAATAGGATTAACCTAAGGTAGGACCTTAGCCTATAGGATATCCTTAGAATCCTAAGAGAAAAGCAAGAGTAGATAATAAGCTAGGAGACAGCTATATTTACTAAGAAAAGGAACTAGGTAAGAGCTAGTAGAGACTTATTATACTTCCTATATAGAGGAAAGCATTAGATCAAAGAGTGCCCTAGCCTAGATAAGGCAAAAGTAGCTATCTAGCTAAGATAAAGCTATAGGATAGTAAAGAAGCAATCCCTATCTAGAGCTAGGAGGGAATCTTTACTAAACAAAGAGTAACTTAAAGAGATAGTAAAGAAACTAAGCTTAAAGATATAATCCCTAGAGAAGAAGACTAGGAAACTATCTTCTAAGAAAGCCTATATAGTACAAGATGTAGAGGTATCCTCTAAATTATCTCTTCCCTCTAAGGAAGAAGATATCAATAAGGTAGCTTATTTAACTATTAAAGTAAAAGGTAAGTATAAGCTATCTAAGTAGCTACTTAACTCCTATACTTCTACCTATATAACTAACTAAGAATCACTCTTTAGAGACCTAAAGCCTCTTAAGAGGAAAAAGTAGATTAAGTTTAGGAATAGCTACTTAATAGCTATATATGTTAAGAGTGTAGTTATAGGTAGAAGGAAAGGCAAATAGATTGTATTGAAAGGTATTCTCTTTATACCTAGGCTTAGAGTTAATCTTATTTCTTAGAACTAGTTTAGTAAGTAGTTTAGTATTCAACTACCAAAATTCATACTTTACTTACCTAATAGAAAGCTAGTTGTCTAGACAAGGCTTTTAGGAGGAGTACTATTCATTAAGGAAATTAGCTAAGACCTAGATAAACTTGTATATATATATATTCCCTAGGATTTAGTAAATAATAATACCTATGCCTTTGTAGCCTAGACTAACTAGGATTAGTAGGAGCTATAGCATAGAAGAGTTAGACACTTTAGAGAAGGATTACTAAAAGACCTTTATAAAGTAACTAACCTAAAGAACAAAATTCCCGTCCCTATAAAGTATTAGCCCTATAGAGTGTGTTCTCTAGCCAAGATAAGAAAACATAGAGGTAAGGAGACTAAGAGAAAGCTAGCTAGGCTTTCCCTTGTCTTAATTAATATCTATAGACTATTACCTATCTTAAGACTAAGTTTCAAATAGTAGCTTAAGATTGTTAACAACTTTTTAAGAAAGAAGTAGGTATTCCTATTGAAATTAAGAGAAGATATAGTAAATACATTATAGGGATAGAGAAGAAAAGCTAAGCTCTAATTAGGGAATTAGCTCTAGGTAGTAAGAAGTAATAAAGCAAGAGAATCGCTTATATTACTTAAGTAGTAGGAGAAGGAATCTAGAATCTCTTATTACATAACTAAAGTATATAACTTAATCTAAAATAGAGTTGTAGAAAGGTTAATCTAGACATCTAAGGAACATATTAGGGCAATGCTAGAAGATTCAAACATACTAGTTAAATTCTAGCTAGAAGCATTAGCTACCTACACTATTATAAGAAATGCCCTACTAAATAGGCTAGATATTGATAGATTTAAGGTTTTACTAGAGGAAGCCTTTACTAGAAAGAGACCTTCTATATCGCACTTTAGGGTTTAGGGATATAGAGTAGTTATATATATAGATACTAAATCTTAGCTAGCGGGGATGAGATTAGACAAGCTTATGAATAGGGGCAAAGATGCTATATTTATTAGGTATGTACCTAATATATCTAAGATGTAGTAGTTCTAGGAGCCTAATATAAGGGCTATAAGAAATTACAATAATACTATCTAGTTTAAGAATGAGAAAGGAGGGGATATAACATTAAATGTTCCTAGACTTAACTAGCTAAGCTAAGCTCTAGTAAGGAACCTAGTTAGTAGACTAAGGAAGGAGAACCTAGATATTAAACTATTGTAGGTCCGACTACCTCTACTACTAAAGGACATTAACCAATATTAGGTAATAGTTGACCTAGAAGAAGAAAAACAAAATAATAAATAGTAGGCTCCTAATTAGAGCTAAGAGAAACCTTAGCAAAACAATTAAGATGTCTAGGCTTAGGAGGGGAATTTAAAGAGAAGAAGATTAATCTTTAATAAAGGGTTAAGAGAAGAAAGAGTACATAGTATAATTATAAGATTAACTATATAGAAGAGACTAAGAGAATTAGAGGAGGATGAGTTCCTAGAAGCTAAGTACTATAGGGCCTTTATCTATATAATGAAAGACCTAGATCTAAGTATAGATTAAGTACTATAGGGCCTTTATCTATATAATGAAAGACCTAGATCTAAGTACAGATTAGATAGATAAACTTCTAGAATATGTTTATAAGGTTGTATTCCCTATCTTTGTACTAGGGATTATACAAAGATAGGAGGTTCTAATCCTAAGAACCTACTAAGAGGCAATACAAGATCCTAAATAGGATTATATATAGGAAGATGCAATCTAGAAGGAACTAACTACGCTTAGAAGCAACTATACCTAGGATTAGGTAGTTCTACTAAAAGGAGCAAACCTAGTTACTTCAAAATAGGTATTTAATATAAAGAGACTAATTAGTAGAGCAATTAACAAGTTTAAAGCAAGACTAGTTATAAGGGGGTTTTCTTAGAAATTTGGGATAGATTTCTAGAAGACATTTATACTAATAGTTAGGCATAATACACTTAGAGTATTTATAGCTACTATATATAAAAAGGATCTAGAGCTATACTAAGTAGATGTAAATAATGCATTTACTAAAAGTACCCTATAAGAAGACATCTACATAATCCTACTACTAGGTATAGAAATCCTATAAGGCATAGCTCTAAAAATCCTAAGGAGCTTATATAGCCTAAAACAAGTAGTAAGAGACTAGAACAAGCCATATGTCTTAAAGCTAGAGGAAATGGGATTCTACTAGTTAGAGGTAGACCTATCTTTGCTTATCTATAGAGGAAGGAACCTAATAGTTCTTACCTATATAGATAACATCCCTATTATAGTACTAAAGCTAGAAGATGTTCTTTAGTTTAAGAGGGAACTAGGCAAGGTATTTAAGATCAAAGATCTAGGTAAACTAACCAAGATTCTTAGAATAAAGCTTACTAGAGATAGACCTAATAGTACTCTAAAGCTTGACCAAGAACACTATATCTAGGAAAACCTTGCAAAGTTTAGAATAACTAAGGAAATGGCCTACCTAACCTTGTTACTACTTAATAGCTATGAAAGTCTAAAGAAATCTAACTTAGATAAAGAAAGGTATAACAAGACTAAGTACTAGAGCTAGAATAGTACGTAGATGTAGCTAATAACTATAACAAGACCTAACATTGCTTTTATACTTAGGAGACTTAGATTATATATTATAGATCTATTTAAGAGACATTTGAAAGCACTTAGGAAACTAGCTAGATACCTAAGATTATTCTTAAGCCTAGGATTAATGTTTAGGAGGGGAGGAGGAAAGCTAATAGGATATTTAGACTCTAATTATGTAATAGATAAAGCTAATAGAGCCTTAATCCTTAGAAGTATCTTCTTTCTCTATAGATTACTAGTTTCTTAGATAAGTAAGAAGCAAAAGTTAGTTACTACATTAACTATAGAGGCTAAGTACATAGTAATGAATATATATATAAAGCAATCTTAATTCCTTATAGCACTCTTAAGGGAGATAGACTATGCATAGTTAGTAGGAGAATGTTTATTTTAACTACTAATAAAAGGGAATTCTAATACAGTGAATAAAATTAGGCCTATTTAGATTATAGGTAACAACTAGGTAGCTTTGACTCTTATTAAAGATACTTATACCTATAAAAGATTAAAACATATTAATATTAGTTTTAACAAGGTTAGAAATCTTTAGTAGTAAAGAAAGATTATAGTAGAATACACTCTAACAAAAGAGATAGTAGCTAATAGCCTAACTAAGCTAAAGATAGGGCTATAGTTCTAAGAATTTATTAGACAATTATAGTTAGTATAAAGGGACAAAAGTGCCTACTTAGGGGAGTTCAAACTCTACTAAGTAAGCAAATACTAGATCTAGGAATTGAACCTAGTAGATTAGATACGCTATACCAATCTAGAAGCCATTGTATCTAATTGGCTAATTGAAGTTCTTGTTAGATTGTATTAGTTAGAATTAGGATTTATAGACTAACTAATCTAAGTAGGAGTATTGGAATATATAGTCTAGTTAGTCACCTAGTAGGGGATGCTAAGTAGACTAGATTACATAATAATAATTATATAACTAATCTAAGCTAACCCCTTTTAGGTTAGGCTCTAACCTATAGACAACAATAACAATACACTTGCTGTTCCTACTTTGGCCCCTACTATTCCTTGTAGCTTCTATTGTAGTTTATAATCCATTTATACCTATCGGCCCTCCTTAGCTCAATAGTTAGGAGTATAGTTATAGATAGAAGGAAAGGCAAATAGATTATATTGAAAGGTATTCTCTTTATACTTAGGCTTAGAGTTAATCTTGTTTCTTAGAACTAGTTTAGTAAGTAGTTTAGTATTTAACTACTAAAATTCATACTTTACTTACCTAATAGAAAGCTAGTTGTCTAGACAAGGCTTTTAGGAGGAGTGCCATTCATTAAGGAAATTAGCTAAGACCTAGATAAACTCGCATATACATACATCCCCTAAGACTTAATAAATAATAATGCCTATGCACTTATAGCCTAGACCGACTAGGATTAGTAGGAGCTATAGTATAGAAGAGTTAGATACTTTAGAGAA
The DNA here is from genome assembly GCA_001578225.1 of Pseudocercospora musae. Classification (NCBI taxonomy): domain Eukaryota; kingdom Fungi; phylum Ascomycota; class Dothideomycetes; order Mycosphaerellales; family Mycosphaerellaceae; genus Pseudocercospora; species Pseudocercospora musae. The sequence goes on from LFZO01000547.1 coordinate 28,966, forward strand.
GGAGTACTAAAAGACCTTTACAAAGTAACTAACCTAAAGGACAAAATTCCTATCCCTATAAAGCATTAGCCCTATAGGGT
>LFZO01000548.1:0-28961 GCA_001578225.1 Pseudocercospora musae
TCTATTCTTTTTGTATTTCTAGCTTCTTTTTGTCCTACTCCTAGGCTATAAATAGCTTAATTATCCCTTTCCCTTCGTTCCTAGCCCTAATAACCTCCTTAACTACAATTCTTTCTACAATCTCTTTCCCTAAGAGTCCTTGGATTTCCTTTTGCTCCTATAGGTCCGTAATGTAGACTCTAACTACTATCCTTAGGGGTTTTAGCGCCTCCTAACTAGCTACTACTACCTAGGTACGGTAGTTTAGGCTTGTCTCTTATTGTTTCTTTGTAATCTTTGCTACGACTGTATTAGCTACCTTCGTAATCACGTAGCTTGCCTAGTTGTGGATTGCTTTTAGTCCTCTAAGGAGTTCTAAGATTATTATCTTATATGCCCTCTTAGGGGTTTTTCCATCTTCCGCCTTTAGTACCTCCTCTACCCTAGTATATAGTACTTTCTATTCGTCCTCCCCCCTTCCTAACTGTTTTCCCTTCGTCTCTAGTTGTTCGCTACCATCTTCCTTTTATTACTATAATTCATGCGTAGTATATAGTACTCGATTAGAACTACTCGAATTGCTTATCTCTATCTATAGCTCTTATTTCCTTACTAGTAGATAGTATAGATATAAGGGTCTATGCCGCCTAGTATAAGCGCTTCCTTTGCAATAGTAACCTTCCTTCTTTAATTTAGTAATCAAGCGCTATAACCGCTAGTATCCGCCCTCCCGCCCTCCTACCCTTAGTTAGTCTTGTCTATAGTGTACTACAATATAGCTAATAGGGGGGCCTATTATATATAGGCTACCTATACGCCTAATAATCTATGACTTTTATTATCTTGTTATCTCTATCTATAGCTCTTATTTACTTATTCACGGATAGTATAGATAGTCTATATACTATAGCCTTCGTTACTATAATATACACTATTATATAAAAAGAATAGTATAGGGATATAGTAGCTTCTACGCTATTCTTAAGTAAGTGACTAAGTAGCGTAGAAGGCCTAAGCGAAGCCTAGCTAAGGCCCCTAAACAATAGTATAGCGCGCTTAGCAAGTTACGACGAGTTAAGTTAATTTAGATACTCTCTAGTATTTAACGCTAGTAATAGTAATTAATACGATAACGACTAGGCCGCTAGGTATTAATAATTGTCTCTTATTCTAACTCTTAGTATTATAAAGCCTACTTGTATTCTCTAACTTAGCTATAATATAGTTTCGTAGTTATTAGCTAAGTTAATATATCTCTTAAAGCTATCTAACTTCTATCTACTAAGGTATTATAACTCGTAGTTAGATATACTATATTCTCTTACTATTATAGCTCCGTCTTATCTTAAAGAGTAACTAGTATAGCTATATACTTCTAGTCTAAGCTCTTTCAATCTTGCCTATAGCCTTACTACTACTACGTATCTCGGAAAGGCGCTAGTTAATAGCTTAGATAGTAGAGCTATTAGTAGTTACTTATCGAAGTTAAAGAGTACTTTTAGGTAATAGATAGTATAGGTTAGTAAGCCTATAGTAGCGATACGAATAATAACTCCTTATACCTAAGTGTCTACCTTTTAGCCCTTAAGGTATACTATTAGCTAATTATATAGCTATTATAAGAACGCTATATCTAACCTCGTTATATTATCTATTAGCTATCTATTAAAGCCTATATTCTTCGCTATATATATTAACTATTTTATTCTAAATAGGCGCTTCTAGACAAGGTACTAGTATACGTTTGGATTAGCCTTATCTATATTAAGAAGGTTTTTAGAAAGGATAGCTTCGAGAATAGTATCGATTATAGGTTAGTAGTTTTACTTACTACTAGTCGCTAGATTAAGGTATAAAGTACCTTATAATAATCGTTGCATTATCGGACTCGAAGGTATATAATAGAAGCTATAGATCGATATATATAGAATAAAGGATATTAACTTAAGCGTAAAGTAATCGACTAAGTATAGCTAATCCTCTAAAGAACTTATAGACGATAAAGTTATATAGATTAGACATTAAATAAGGCTATAGTTAGCGTAGGTTTACTATACAATATACTATATATTACTTAATTACTAAGTTAGAAAAGATCCCTATTATATCGTAAGCGAGACTATAGTATAGTAAGATAGTATACTACTATAACTTTAGCTTAACTTCTTTAAGCTATAGTTATAAAATATTGTTTAATAGCTCGTCTCGGCTATCTACGATAGATTAGTATAATAAGTAGAAGCTATAGTAAAGTTAAGTCGCGATAGCATATAAGCTAGAGCGTTATCTACTAAATTAAGCTATAAGGAGTTACGGATAATATTATACTATAGGATAATAAGGAGCGCTTCTCGTAGTAGATTAATACCTACTTCTATACCGCAAGTATACTTTAAGAAGGCGTAGTAAGTCGCACGATTATCTATATAGATAGTAAGTCGATAATTAGACTATTTCTAGCTCTACTATTTAAATAAGTAAAGTACTACCCTTCTCTCTACTATCTAAATATCTTCCTTAGTATTATAGTAAGCGAAGGTATTAGATATAAAGACCTAGTAGACGTTACTAGACTAGTCGCCGTTACTTCTATAGTACTAGAAGTCTACTATAGTATAGTTATAGATATCGGTATATAGGTATAGCTAAGGCAATACGAAAGGGTTAATAATACGATAGCTATTATAGTAATCGAGGGCTTTAAGCTACTATTCTAGGTTGTTCTTTACTATAGTTAGAATACGATATCTAATATTATAGCGTTAATTAAAGGTAGAAGAAGGACTATACTTTAGTATTAAAGGCTCTACTAAGAGGTATTACTCGAGCGTACTAGGATAAATAGTCTATTAATTACTAGACCTATTCTATTATACTAACGCTACTTATAGAGCCTAATTTATAATAGCTATTACTTTCGAGTATCTATCGATTAATAGCCTAGTAGCTATATATTAAGTATTAAGCTCTACGTCTAGAGCTTTAACTATAAGGCCCTTAGTATCCTTCTTATTATTATAAGGTATACTAAGCTTACTTATTAGGTTAATCTAGGCTTACTTTATAAGCTTAACTATAGCTAGCTAGTTATTACTAGGTAGTACGATAAATATAAGGTTATCTAAATAGTAGAGTATATATACTTTTAAATATAGTAACCGCTATTCTAGTAGCTAGTAAGAGCTTCTATAAATAGGTTAAAGATCTATAGTAAGGTACGTATACTAAAGGATAGGTAGTTATCTATATAATAACGTCCTTACTATCTAATAGCTAATAAGTAACGCTAGTAAAGTACTATAGATATATTTATTATAGAAGGCTAATATAACGTCTCGTTAGCTAGCGAAGGAGAGTACCTATATACGGTACTAGCTACGAGCCTAGAGGCAACGACGTTATCGTTATTATCGATAGAGCTAAATCTCTCCTATCTAGAGTAACTCTAAGAGCGAGTACCTAGATATAAAGGAGTCTAGCTCTAAGGCAACTAGCTATTTAGAAAACTATTCGGCTACCTATCGAGCCTAGCGTAGCTATAACTATTATAAGAACGAATACTAAGTCGATAGACTAACCTTTCTAGGAAGGGAATCTACCCTAGGGATAAGGAACTAGAGTAGTAACCTAGGACTAATTGCCCTAAAGAGAAGGGAGGAATAACTAAAGAGGAGGTTTTAAAGATTACTAGAAGGAGGAGGATATATAGAGGACAAAGTACGAACGGCCTAATAAGGTTCCTACTTCTATTTATATACTACTATAATAGTATATAAATACCTATTCTACCTATCCTGTTTTAAGAAGTATTTAGATATATATACATTATATTAATATAGCTACGGCCTTTAAATACTCTCTAAATTCTATTATTTCGTAGTAAATCTAGTTTTTTTAGTTATAGATATATAGATTAACGATATCTATAAATCTAATAACTCGATAATACTACGTCTAGATAGTCTATCGATAGATCTTAGGACTAGATAATACTACCTCTAGATAGTCTATGTATACATCTTAAAACTAGATAATACTACCTCTAGACAGTTTGATTATAGATAGTTTTACTTTAAATATTATTATAAGATACTACTATATCTCGACTATCCATGTTCTACTCAAGATATATATTAGTTTCTTTAGATAATACTTTAAATAAACTATTTATAGTTAAACTATCTAGAGGTAGTATTATCTAGTTCTAAGATCCATCGAGCTATTATTTTTAAATAGAGCTATTTAGATACTAGATAAAGACTCTTTATGTTAACTATAGGTATCTATAGAACACAAAGTCTATATAGTAATATTAGGGCTAACACCTCCCTATAGCCTAGTAGGAAGGGCCAAAAGGCAAGGAAATACACTAAGGATAGTTAAGGAAGCAAAGCACAATAGCAACCCTAATTAGGACTAAATACATTGGCCTAAATGCATACCTAATAAGGAGAAGGGTTCTAGGCAAGACACTAGAATACACATGTAGATATAGGGCCTAGACACCTAAGCATGTTATACTATTCTGCCTAGAGAGACAAAGGACAAGAAACCAACTTATCTAAAGGATAGGGTTATTATAGTAGGAGCTTACCTAGATTAAAAGAGGCCTAAATGAAGTAACTAGGTAGATAATTAGAGAGGGTCTCCTAGAATAGTTTACCCTTGCAAAGGAGGAGGAGGAAGGTAGGAAGTAGGAATAGGAGCCTAGTAAGAGGAAGGAGCTATAGAGATCCCCTCTATGTCCTAGAGCCTAAATAGATAACAAAGGTAGGGATGGAATCCTACAAAGTAGGAAGGAGATGAAGGGTTTTGTACCGGAGGCTCTAGGCCGAGGGCTTTTACCTTTAAGAATAGATAGGGATAGCTACTTGTCTAGTAGTTAGAATAGTATAGCAATGCAAGAATTTACTACTATATAGTAATATTAGATAATCTAAGATAGTATCTAGGCTATAGAATTATTAAACCCTAGCATTTCCTTATCTATAAGTTATAGATAAATACTAGGATATCTAGCTAAATTAGTAGTACTTATATCTAGAAATATATTTTAGGAAATATAAAGATTGTATCTCTAGGTTAAAACGTAAGATAGTTATTTTATTAGATAATTGTTTAGGATATTATTTATTACTATTAGATATAGAGGCTTGAGTTTTCTATATATATCCCTATCTACTTATTTATAGTATTTAATTAAATTCTATAGATAGGCTATTTAACTATAGAAATATAGAAATGTAGATTGTAACTTAAGATCTAATCTATATAATTGTTATTTATAGGAAAGTCTTAATTAATAAGATAATTCTATATATATTCTATCTATACAAAACCCTCTATCTATTAGATAATATTATATATAGAAGGTATATAGATATACTATATATATAGAGATACTATCTTATAGATATAGGCGGGATTAGCCTAGAGCTAGAGAGACTACTACGTAGCTTAAGAGAACGGATACGCGTATTAGTATATCGAGAGATAGAGCTATTTATATAAGGATAATCGGCTAGTAGTATATAGTTAAAGAGTAAATAACGAGTAAGTTAGGGTAAGAGAAGCCTTATCTACCTTAATTAGTAGAAGCTATAGACATAAGGCAAAGGTATAAGACAAGGCTAAAGTCTAAGGTAGGGCTAGACGATAGGGCACATCGTACCTACTTAGATATATAAGAATCTACTAACTATTGTCCCTTAAAGGCGTTATTAAGTCCTCTTTTAACGAAAGTACTAAGGCCTCCTCTAGCCCTATACCTTGGACTATAAAAGAATATAGATAAGGAAGGGACGGGTTATAGTTTATTAAAGAAGAAGATATTATAGCGATTCGTAGAGGGGGATATAGTAGTATATATAGGCTAGCCGTAATCTAGGTAGGTATATAGAGGAGATATAGGCTAGCTTGCGTATAAGGAAGATATAGATTTAGTTAGTAGAGGCATAGGGCGTAGGCTACCTAGTAGAGGGTCTATAGGCCTAACTCTATAAAATAAGATTAGTCTATTATAGGGGGACCTTTATAGGTTATACGAAACGGAAGCTATAAGGCAACTATAGAGCTTCGTACGTAGTAGCTACTATTAGCTCTAAGGACCTTATCCCTCTAATAGGCTCTAACTCTTAGTATATATATAAGTAGGTAGGATTAAGCCCTAGCTAGAGAGACTACTACGTAGCTTAAGATAATAGATACGCGTATCGGTATATAGAGAGATCCTAGGATTCTAAGCCTTAGATAATTATTAGATCTAGTCTATATATGTCCTCTAGGCTAAGTTCCTATCCTTCCTAATCTATTTATCCTTAGTATATAAGGCTATTAGGTATATAGCTAGGCTCTATTCTATTCTATTCTAGCTCTACTCCCTCTTTAGGAATCTTATCTTTTTTACTACTCTACTATACTCTTTCAATTAGGTTATTTTAGTATAGTTAGAGGGTTTAGCCTTTAGGATATCCTCTTAAACTACCTTAGCTAGTATCCCTTATATCCTTTAGGCTATTATATCTAACTACTATAGTATATCTATTAGTTTAGTAGTAATTACTTTTACCTTCCTTTCTATCCTCTTCCTAATCTTGTCCTACTCTCCCTTCTTCTATAAGGGCCTCTATATCTAGGCTCTAGTACTAGCCTAAGTCTATAGGATTATAGTTTAGATTAGTAGATAGTCTAATACTATTTCTAAGTCTATTCTTGTCCTATACTCTTATATATTTTACTAGACTCCTATAGTCCCAAATACTAAGTCTAGGATCTAGTAGCTCCTAGGAGTCCCCTATATAGTAGTACCTAGCTCTAAGAGTAGGTTAAGGTAGGCTATTTCTATAATTGTAATTAGGTAGTCTAATACCTAATATTAGTTCTAGGTATTGTTCCCTCCCTATCTAGGCTAGTATAGGTTAAAGTCCCTAAGTAGTAGGATTTCTTCTCCTTTCCTCTTCTAAGCTACCCTTTCTACTAGTAGAAGGGTATCTAGAGTATAGTCTCTAGTAGGGCTAGATAGGTTATAGTAGTTAAGGATATTAATCTATCTATCTCCTATATAGAGTAAACAATTGCGCTATATTACTTAGTAAGAGCTTATAGATAGAGAAGATATACGTATTAAGCTTAAGTAGACGAAGGTAGACTTAATACTAGTATAATAGTAGTTCGATAAGAGGTCCAAGTATACTAACTAAGAATACGAGGTTATTATACTATTACTATAGATAGGTTTACTATAGTACCTATTTAGCGCCTATCTACTTCTAGGGTTAATAATAGGATATATATTAGTCCAATTAGTAGCCTTATCGAAGCCTTATTATCGCATAGTATAGGCCTATAAATAAGGAGTTATTTACCTTAGTAAACGAGGATATAACTAGGCCTTATCTAGAGCCTATTTCCGCTTCTTACTTATTAACCTAATCTACCTCTTTTTGTATATTACGTACTATGTAGTTTAACCTCGCTATTACTATTACTTCTAATATATAGTAATTATACGACCTTCTTAGCGCCTAAGAATATTAATACGTTACTTAGTAAGCTAGAGTATAAGTAGCTAGTAACTATATTATTATCGTCTCGTACTAATCGATAATTACTAAGCGTATCGTTATAGTTAGTTTAAGAGCCTATTTCTATCTAATATATATTACTAAAGGCGCTAATTCTTCTATCCTCGAGACTACGAATATTATATAGAAGTCGATAATATTACTATTAAACGTAGTTATATAGTACGTAAGTAGCTAGGCGTACGTATAAGTAGCTTCGAATACGACGAATATCGATCGTTTACTACTAGTATCTAGCTCCTTAAGAGTCGTCTAAAGAAGCTATCTAGGAACTAAGCAAATTAGCGATTTTATAGAATAAAGTATAAATATTTTATTTATAAGTAGTTTATAGACTATTAGTATACTAATAGTAATATTAGTATCACTTAGAAGGTCTCGAAAGTAAGGTATCAATAATAGAAGTATATAATATAGAGGATATATAACTATCCTACAAACTTAAGTATTCTCGAGTTCTATAAGAAGGATTAAGATACTAGTTTAGGCGTATTTCTCGATAATATAGTACTAGTAGACTTACCTACGAATATAGTAGTACTAAGGCCCTTATATATAATCCTTATATTGCTTAGTAAGTACTATTCGGACTCTCTTAAGGATATTAATAGAATATAGATAAATAATAGTATAAAGGCTATTTAGAAGGAAATACTTAAATTTCGAGTAGCTAAGCGATTAAGTATATTCTTAGTAGCTTATATACTAGTATTAACTAATTTATAGGTTTAACTAGTATCTCTAAATTAGTTAATAAGATAATAAGGCCTAAATAAGTAGTAGTATAGCGAGACGTCGGCGTAGTACAAATAATATATAACTAGGTTAGAAATACTAATTAGGCTATAATTACTCGAATAAGTAATAAACGTAGGTCTAGCGCTAACGAGTTAACTAAACGATAGTTACAATAGGCTCTAGACTACTTAAGTACTAAATTTAGTCTATATAGTAACAATCTAACTAGTTATACTAATATAATCTAGTTAGTAAGCGATAAGAAGAAGGGCTTATACTAATCTAGCCTAGTTTAGGCTACTAACTAGTAACTTTAGCTTCTTTGCAACTATAGTAGCTTATTCTTACTAGACTTAACGTTTAATATAAATAATCCTCTCTTACTATTATTTACGATCTATATCTATAATTAGTATCTCGAGTAGCTTCTAGCTAGTTACTTTGTATTATAGAGTAAGTAATTGTACTTAATTAAGAAGGTAATAAGAATACTCTATTCTATAGCTAAAACTAACTTCTAGTATAAGTAACGCTTATCTACTAAAGATAGCTTAATCTACTACTTTAATTAGCTAATATACCTTTATAGAGCTTCTAATAATATCTAGAAGGAATAGTCTAACTAGATAGGTCTATAGTCTATTATAGATAATTCTATAAGTAAATAGTAAGTAGTCTAATAAGTACTAAGCGATTACTAGATTAAATAGTAGCTTTACTAACGCTATATTATTAAGACCTTCCGATAGTACTTTAAGAAGTATCTATATACTCTTAAGGCTATATCTAATACTATATTTATTACTAGAAGCTAATAAGAGTATTATTAGTTTATTAAGTAAGCTACTAGTAAGCTAAGTACTTATAAGTAGAAGTTATAGTATCTATAGAACAACTAGATAGCTTCTACGAGTAATCGATAGGTAACTTAGATATAGCTTAAAGATCTACTTTTAATAGTAGTTTAAATAACCTTACTACTAGAGGGCTATTATATATACTTAAAGTATCGAGATAAGTATTAGATACGTAAATAGAGCTTACAAGGTACGTATTCGTTCCCTTCTTATAGTACTAGTAGAGTTTAATATATAATAAGTCCTCTCCTATATTTCTTAGAATAGCTAAAATTCCTTAGAATAGTCTCTAACTATTTCTACTATATATTCGAGATTTATCTACTATATTCCTTCGATACTATTTCTAACTATAACGATACTTATACTAACTATTATTAGGCTTAGTAATATACCTAATATAGCTAAATAACTATATATATAAGTATATACGTTAAACGCCTAAATTTACGACTAGGATTAGCTTCTACTATAGCAAGATAAATACTATTTATCCTATAAGAAACTACCGCTTTCTATATAGAAGAAGATAGTAGACGAGTTATAGTAGGCATATACTAACTATAGTAGCAATAAGCCTATATAGGATATACATCTATCTACTAAGTACACTAACGAGTATACTAAGTACTTCTACTACTTCTAGTATAGCTATTACCTACCTTATAAGTACGTTTAGCGCTTTTACCTTAATAGTTAAGTCGACTAAGTACTACTTACTATAAGTACTATATTAGTCGCTTCTAAGGATCCAATAGTAACCTCGTCTACCTAGACTAGTATAATAGTAAGCTAATTATTAATAACGATAATAATTAGTCTACTAGATAGCTCGTTTACCTTAATAAGCTACCTAGTATTTATAGGCTCTATAAAGTAAAGGAATACTTTTATACTATATAAGAAGGTCTTATATAGATATTCTTCTACTTTTTCAATACTTAATCTTTAGAGTCTTATCTAAAGGATAAATAGTAGTACAAAGTCTTCCTATAGTAGGTTACATACTAGTTAGAAATAGCTTAATTAGTAATAGACGTTTATATATAAGACTAGCTCGAGAGAGGCTATCCGAAGGCCTATTTAATACCTCGCTATAAAGCTAAGTAGCGCTTAGTTAATAATAGGCTATTATAATAACCTATCTTTAAATAACTACTAGTACTACTACTAACTCTATCCTTATTAGTATCCTTAATCGAAGAGGTACCTCCGTAACGGCTATTTATCGTTATAGATAGCTTCGCTCTATCTATCTATAGTCTAGTTAACTAATATAGGATTATTAATAATATTAAATTTACTCTAGTTATTATTACTATTAACAACGACGCTAACGTAAACGACTCGGACCTTACTAACAATAATGCGCCTTACGTAAGCGACGAAGGCCTATCTAACTTAGTACTACTTCTTTACTTAACTCTAATTAAGTTAAGTCGATTACTACTATCTTCGTTAAATAATACTAATAGAAGTAATTAATATAAGAATAACGAGGTATTAAGGTATCTAGGTCTATATTTAATATCTCTATTATATACTAGACTATCTTCGTTACCTCTACTATTATATATAGATAAGAAGAATACTTTACTTAATCTACTATAGCTATTAGGTAGCTCTTATAAGCCTCGTTATCGTTAGAAGCCTTTACTTAATAATATAGTATTGCCTTCGAAACGCGCCTATAGACGATTATATATAGGTATACTATATTTACTACCTAGTATAGATTAATCCTCTCGTAAGCTATCTCCTATACTAATACTACTACTAAAGCGACGTATTTAAGGAGACAATATCGCTTCTAAGCGAGTATAGTAGTATACCTAAGTATAGGTATAGACTTAGTCGTTTTTAAGCGAATATAGCTATTTAGAATAGTAGAAATCCAAGGTAATTAGGGTTTATAGGAATGGTTTATAGTACCCTATTCTATATACTAATTTAGCTAGTTCTAGGGCACTTTATAGGATCGTATAGAACCCTTAGGATATACTAGAGCTACCTCGAATTTGAGTTCTTAGTTAGTATACTTAACCTTTCGATAAGGCTTACAATAATCTAACTAGAGCCTAGACGAAGCTAGCTAAGTTAAATAGCCTCTAGGATAACTCTATAAAGCGTATTACGTAATACCGTAACGAACGTAGTTTAGTATAGAAAGAGCTAAACTAAATAAAGCTACAATTAGGTACAATACTCGTTTAGCTAGTCTATATACTTAATATAGTCTATAGAGAAGAAGATATAGATATAATATAAGTAAAGTAGTTAGGAGAAATTATTAGTAAGGTACCTAATAGTATTACCTAGGAGAACTACGAGGAAGTTAATCTTAAGGATATCTATAAAGTCCTAGATATCGATATTATAATACTATACCTAGCTAAGAAGACTAAGAAGATATCTATACGTAAGAAGTATAATACGCTACTAGGTTATTTCCTTTAGAACCTATCTAATAAGGAGGAGAATATAAAGCTACGTACTAAGACAACTAAGCTTAGTCTTAATAATAAGTTTAAGCTATATACTCTATTATAAGCTAAGCTTAGTTATACTATAGAGTTAGCTCGTTAGTATATAGTATCTACTAGATATACTCTATACCCTTATCTAAACCTAAAGGATAACCTTATCGATCTTAGAGATAATAATAAAATAGAGACGTTCTATCCTAAGATACGCCTATATATAGCCTACTAGAGTAAAGGCGAAGAGGTACCTCCTATTTAGACTAGTTATTACGATACTTACTATAAGAAAGTAGCTAAGATACCTCTAGCTTTCTTAGGTAAGAGTTTAGAGAATAAGCTAAAGTTCCTAGAGTAGAAGATAAAGATAACTACCTATATACTTATAGATCGTAAGTATTTTAATAAGGATAAGGTAAGCCTAACTATTAATAATAGTACTACTAGTATAGCTTAGTAGAAGCTCGATACTATTCGTAAGCGTAATACGAGTATATTTTAGACTATTAACGATATCTTAAACGAGATAAACGAGGCTTAGGATTAGTACTACTTAGAAATCTAGAAGTACGCTAAGCTTACTTTCCTAAAGTAAGATAATAAAGAGACCTTCGAGGTATTCTAGATAAAGTATAATCTACTACTACTATATATTGATAACTATAGTAAGTAGCTCCTACTCGATACGACTCGTAATAAGCTTAATAAGATATTTAAGGCTAACTTATAAGGCTAGCGCTTTGCTTATATTATTACTATAAAGGATTAGTATTACTAGATTAAGGTAGATATAATTAGCTTTAAGGATAGATCTACTACTACTATCTCTAGTAATAATTTACGACTACGTAATACTAGTAGAGCGTCTTCTAGTAATATCGCTACTTCTAATAAGTCCGAGAAGACTCTACTATAGAAGAGTAGTAATTATATAAAGAGTAACTATAACTAGCGATCTATTACTAGCTACTCTTAGTAAGTAGTTACTTAAGTAGAGTTCGAAGAGAAGGATCCTATAAAGAAGGTCTACTTTACTTATAAGAAGGTTAGATATATATATATATCTACTAATTGTCTACTAAATAATAAGCGTAAGAGTAAGGAGTACTAGAAGAAGAAGTAGGTAGCGTTAAACGCTAGTACTACTAACTTCGATATTTTAGGAAAAGAGTAGGTTCTAGTTATAATAAGTATACTAGCTAGGATACTATTGTTCGTATACTAGAAATAGACCTACTAGGTAGGTCCTCGTCTCTAGGACGCCTAAGTAGAAGTATAAACCTATCTATAGATATAGCTTCTATAAGCTATTTATAAGAAGTTATTAATATCGCCTCTATATATATCGATATACGCCTACTACTATAAGTAGAGAAATATATTATCTTAACTAGTATAGTAGATAGGTACCTCTATAGAAATCTACTTAATCTTAGTATAACCTCTACCTTTAGCTATAAGTAGTTTACGAAGAACCTTCTAATAGAACGTATTTACTTACCTAGTATACTTAGTATATCTAACTACTAGAACTAAGTAGATAGCTAAGTCGAAGAGGTCTTATACGTAAACGAATTCGATCTAAATAGAAGCGTCGAACCTCTAAATACCTAGATTACCGATACTAGTAAATATAATTTTATTCTTAGAATAGACTAGTATAGACGAAATAGACTACGTAACGTTAATATCGAGAACCGAGTCGTTACTCTAAAGAATATAACTTAGGTACGCTATAAGATTATCGAAAGCTTATTACTATAGCTAGCGCTCGATACGATACTATAACTAGTCTTAGAAGTTAGCTCTATAACTATTAAAGAGACTTACGATACTATTAAGAAAGTATTTCTCTATTAGAAGTTTAATATATATATAGATTTCTCTACTAGTAATACTCTTAATATTATAGTAATAGATATCTATATAATAAGTCCTAAGGATATTACTAAATTCTTTAAGGAAAAGCCTCTTATAGATACTAATAAGGAGATTAGAGCTCTATTACTAGAAGTACTATATAGCCGAGATCTAGAGTAATTATTCTAGTAGTTAAACGTAAAGAAGCTACCTCCTTACTACGAGGATATTAACCTTAGTATCGACTTTGTTAAATGTTCCTAATACTAAGATCCCTAATAAGCGATAGTATCTAATAAGTTAATAGAAGTACGAAGTCGTTAAGAAGTATATTAATAACTTAAGAGCTAATAGTTAGATTAAGGAGTCTAGTTTAGTAGCTATATCTCTATTACTAATCGTATAGGAGCTAGAAGGAGGCTTTAAGTATATATAAATTATTAGGCGATTAATGGAATTATTATTAAGGATCGCTACCTAATACTATAACTACGCGATACGCTCTCTTAGATAAGCTAAGCTAAGGTCTTTACTATACTAGACATTATTACTACTTTTAATATAATCCGTATCTATACTAGAGACGAATAGAAGATAGCGTTTACTACTCGTTATAGAACGTACAAGTATTTAGTAGTATCGTTTAGACTATATAACGTATCTAGTACCTTCTAGTAGTATATTAATAAGATACTATACAAGTATCTCGATAACTTCTATACTATCTATCTAGATAATATAATTGTATTTAGTAAAGACCTAGGATACAATATTAATTATTTTATTAAGATCTTAAGAAACCTTATCGATATAGAGCTACTAGTAGATATCTATAAGTATATCTTCTTTACTTTAGAAGTTAAGTACCTTAGTATAATTATTACGACTAATGGTATTAAGATAGATCCTACTAAAGTTAAGGCAATTACTAAATAGGAGATACCTTAGAATATTAAGGATATATTAGTCTTCCTTAGCTTAGTAAACTTCTATTAATAATTTATAGAAAACTTTACTATAATAGCTCTCCTAGTAACTAACTTAATAAAGGAGACTAACTCTAAGGATAAGAGTAAGAGACCTCCCTTTATATAGACTACTCGATATAATAAGTCCCTTTAGATACTTAAGGGTATATTGTTCTATATACTAGTTCTTTAATATTATAACCCTAATCTACTATATATAGTCGAAGCTAACTCTTCTAACTAGTATATAGATAGAGTATTGTCTTAACCTAATAAGAAAGGAGATTCCTATCTAGTAGCCTTCTACTTCTTAAAGATAATCCTAGTAGAATATAACTATAAGATTTACAATAAGGAATTAATAGCTATTATAAAAGTATTCGAAGAGTAGTAACTAGAGTTAATAGGAATCTCTAAGCTAGTAAAGGTCCTTATAGACTATAGAGGCCTCTAGTACTCTATAACTACGAAGTAACTTAATAGGAGATAAGTATACTAGAGTAAGTTCCTTTTAGCCTTCGACGTTAGAATTAATTACTACTCTAGTAAAGAGAATATAAAAGTAGACGCCCTCTTACGCTAATCTTAGAATATAGATAATACTAAAGATATTAAGAACTAATAATAGATAGTACTAAAACTATATAATCTATCTAATACGATCTAAGCCGAATTGTAGATTACTTATATCTATATCGAGCTAGATTTATAAAGCCCTATTAGCTATATAGAAATAGTATTAGCTAGCTATTACTACTACTAAGATAATCGAGATTAAAGGTATTACTATATCTCTAGATCCTTATACCGTATATAAGGTAGCCTATAAAGAATACCTAAGTATAGAAACTAATATAGGAAATCTAATTTCTAGTAGTATAGATTATGTAACTAGATACTAAGTAAGGGTAGGGATAGTTTATAGCTTAGTAGAGAGCCAATATAGAAGTTAACTAGAAAGTAGGAGGAACGGTAATAACCCGTATTCAAAGGGGAGGGAGGAAGGGGAGGAAAGGGATAGGGGTACTATCCTATTCCCTAAACTAGATTTCCCTCCTACCTAGTTCAAAGCTACAAAGGAACGAGTTAACAAAGGATACTAAACTAGAGGAAGTAGACATGATCTAGTTAAGGCAATAGAGATATAGGGAACCTCTTAATATTCAAAAGACTAGCATAACTAAGGGTAGGGCTTAGTATCCCTAATAGTATAATAGAGAGTAGAGGTTTTTGATACTATACAAAACTAGTAGGGGCTTCAAGGGAGTCTTCGAAGGTAGAGTAAAGGGCTTTTTCCCTCCTAAGGAAAACTAGAGATCGCTACTTGTCTAGTAGTTGGAATAGTATAGTAATAAGATTAACCTACCTACCTATATCTCTAGATCTTGTTAAGAGTACCTATAAGCGTAATAATCTAGCTATAGCTATTAAAACGGCTATAGAGCTAGAGGTAGCTTATATTAATACGAAGGTACTAAAGAAGCTTAATGTCTAGATATCTATTACTAATTAAATACTAGATAGTAATAAACATATATATATTAAAGGTAAGATCTACGTACTAGACGTTAACGAGCTCTAAGAAGACGTTATATAGCTATACTATAATACGCCTATAGTAGGATATCCTAGCTATAAGAAGATATATAAACTAATTATCCGATTACATTACTAGCTAGGTATATGTAGAGATATCTATAGATATATAGATAATTATTATATATATAAGAGATCTAAAGTATTCTACGAAGTTTATTAGGATAATCTACGCTAGTTATAGATTTCTTAGTAAGTCTATTAGGAAGTTACTATAGATTATATTATTAAACTCCGACTAAGTATATCGCGTATAGATAGTATAATATATAAATATATCCTATTAGTTACTAAGAGACTAGTAAAGCGTAAATACTTTGTTCCTATAAAGGATCTGATACCTAAGACTACTACTAACTTCTATCTTTAGTACTTATAGAAGAAGTAAGGTTTCTTCGAGATTACTAATAGCGATAGAGGATCTTAATAGGTTAGCTTCCTCTAGTAGCGCTTAATAGCTAATATTAGCTATAATACTCGCTTATTAACGACTTATTATTCTAGGATAGATAGCTAATCTAAGAATAGTAATAATATTATTAAATAGTACTTATACTCGTTCTATAACTACCTTTAGAATAACTAGATTAACTAGCTTCCTATTAGTAAGTTTACTAGTAATAACGTTAAGAGTAAGATAAATAATATATCTACTTTCCTTAGTATCTTAGATAGAGAGCCTCGGATATTCCTACCTACTAAGCTTTCGAAACTAGTAGATCTATATAAACTCGAATAGCTAGTAAAGGAGAGTATCTATATATAGTACTAGCTACGAACCTAGAGGCGACGACGTTATCGTTATCGTCGATAGAGCTAAATCTCTCCTACCTAAAGCGATCCTAAGAGTAGGCGCCTAAGTAAAAGGAGTCTAGCTCTAAGGTAACTAGCTATTTAGAAAACTATTCGGCTACCGATTAAGCCTAGCGTAGCTATAACTATTATAAGAACTAATACTAAGTCGATAGGCTAACCTTTCTAGGAAGGGAATCTATCCTAGGAGTAAGGAACTAGAGTAGTAATCTAGGACTAATTAGCCTAAAGAGAAGGAAGGAATAACTAAAGAGGAGGTTTTAAAGATTACTAGAAGAAGGAGGATATATAGAGGACAAAGTACTTAGTAAACCCTATAGCCTATAGCCCCTAGGGGAGTATAGTCCTAGACTTGTCCTCTAGGCCCTAGCTCCTATAGGGGTATAAATAATATTAGTTCTAAAGGCTAGGTATCTAATATAAACTACTCCTTATACTATATATAAGGTAGCCTATAAAGAATACCTAAGTATAGAAGCTAATATAGGGAGTCTAATTTCTAGTAATATAGGTTACGTAACTAGATACTAAGTAAGGGTAGGAATAGTTTATAGTTAGTAGAGAGCTAATATAGAAGTTAACTAGAAAGTAGGAGGAATAATAAAGACCTATATTAAAAGGGAAGGGAGGAAGGGAAGGGAGGAAGGGAAGGAAAGGAATAGGGATACTACCCTATTCCCTAAACTAGATATCCCTCCTATCTAGTTTAAAACCTATAAAGGAATAAGTTAAAGAAAAGGATATTAAACTAGAGGAGGTAGATATAGTCTAGTTAAGACGATAGAGATATAGGGATCTCTTAATATTTAAAAGATTAGTATAAATAAGGATAGGGCTTAGTATTCCTAATAGTATAATAGAGCGTAGAGGTTTTTAATACTATATAAAGCTAGTAGGGACTTTAAGGAAGTTAGGAAGGCTAAGTAAAGGGCTTTTTCCCTCCTAATAAATAAATAAAGGATAGCTACTTATCTAGTAGTTAGAATAGTATAGTAACATAATTACTATCTATCTATATAAACTCGAATATACTAATACTAATTAGTTCGCTTCTTAAATATAACTACTATATTAATTCTATACTTCTTAGATAATATATACTTAAGTACGATATTATAATAGCGCTAGTAATAAGAGGAAGCCTATATACAAGTTTAACGTTAGTAATAAGATATAGTTAGATACCTATAATATATATACTAAGTACCTAAGTAAGAAGCTCGACTATAAGTATATAGGATCCTTTTTAATTATTAAGATAGTAGTATCTAATATCTACTACCTCGAGCTACTAATAACGATACGTATATAGGTAGGTTAATTATATTACTATACTATTCTAAATCTAGACAAGTAGCTATCTCTAGTATATTCCTTAGGAGGGAAAAAGCCTTTTACCCTACCTTCCTAACTTCCTTAAAGCCTCTACTAGTTTTGTATAGCGTTAAAAACCTCTATATTCTATTGTGTTATTAGGGATACTAAGCCCTATCCTTGGTTATACTAGTCTTTTAAACTTTAAGAGATTCCCTATATCTCTATCGCCTTAACTAGATCGTGTCTACCTCTACTAGTTTAGTATTCTTTACTTTAACTTATTCCTTTATAGCTCCTAAACTAGATAGGAGAGAGATCTAGTTTAGGGAATAGGATAGTATTCCTATTTCTTTCCTCCCTTTCCTCCCTTTCCTTTTAATATAGGTCCTTATTATTCTTCCTTCTTTCTAGTTAACTTCTACTATAGCTCTCTACTAAGCTATAAACTATCTCTGTCCTTACTTAGTATCTAGTTATATAACCTATATTACTAGAAATTAGATTACCTATATTAGCCTCTATATCTAGGTATTCTTTATAGGCTACCTTATATATAGTATAAGGAGTAGTTTGTATTAGATACCTAGCCTTTAGAACTAATATTAGTACTCCTATAGAAGCTAGGACCTAGGGAATAAGTCTAGGGCTATACTTCCCTAGGGACTATAGGCTATAGAATATACTAAGTACTTTGTCCTCTATATTTCCTCCTCCTTCTAGTAATCTTTAAATCCTCCTCTTTAGTTATTCCTCCCTTCTCTTTAGGATAATTAGTCCTAGGTTACTACTCTAGTTCCTTACTCCTAGGATAGATTCCCTTCCTAGAAAGATTAGTCTATTGACTCGGTATTAGTTCCTATAATAGTTATAGCTATACTAGGTTCGATAGATAGCTACTAGTTTTCTAATAAGCTATAGTTACCTTAGAGCTAGACTCCTTTTTATCTAGGTATCTTGTATTACTTCCTTAGATAGCGCTAATAGATAGGAGAGATTTAGCTCTATTAGTAACGTCGTTACCTCTAGATTCGTAGCTAGTATCGTATATAGGTACTCTTCTTCGCTAGCTATAATATATATATATAATATATTCTATTCGAATCTCCTATATCCTACTACCGATAATCCTTTTCTAAACTAATAAGATATAGAGCTACTACTAGAGGCTAATAAAGAGGATAACTTATAATACGAGATAGATAAATTAGTACTAAGTAAGTAGTATAATATATCGATAAAGAAGGACGTTATCTATATAGTACTTTAGAAGGATAGTATATATATAGAAGAAGGTTTTATTAATTTAGAAGATATAGTAGACAAAGTAATTATAGACTTCTATTATACGAATCCTTACGCGCCTAGTCTATAGCCTAGATAGAAGTCTCCTAACTACTAGCGCCTACTATTACCTATATCTACGCCTCGCGTTACGTAATTAGCGATAGTAGCTATAGCTCGTACTAGTTAGGGGCGCTTACTAAGTATTAAATAAGTTAACGGTATAGCGCTACTAAGATCCTAGCTATCGATTGTCGACTAGTATAGCCTTATAAAGGATAATATTCTAGCTTTACTTCTATATATACTACTAGCTAATCTATCTATTACGCCTTACTTACTTATACCTATAGTCTAGTAAATACGGCCTAGTTAATAAATAGATATTTAATGAGATACTTTTATTTACTTTAAGCGTTATTATAGAAGATACGTTATTAGTACTTATATTAGTTTAGGAAGGAAGTAACATCGTAGAATAACTCTTACTTTAGTATCTTAGGTATTCCTCCCTTCCTTCTTCCCTTCTCCCTTTCCTAGCTAATCCTATCTTAGTACTCGCTTAAGACTCTTCTTAGCTTCGTACCTCGTTTCTACTTAGATCCTTCGTTACGTCTACTAAATACGAATTAGGATCTATCTTAGTATATCCCTATATTAGTATCTAGGATATACCTCTCTCTACTACTTTCTTAATATCTAGGCCCTATTATAGCTTAGTATCTATCTATACTCCTAGGAGTCTAAGGAATAGAGCTAGTCTATTCTTAATCCCTAGTATATTAACTATAGCCTATAGGTTATATCTTATTCTACTCCTAGTAAAGTAGATAAGCTAGTACTTCTATAGTACGAAGATAGTTCTATATTTAGCTACCTATTATATATACTTATTGTATACTATCTTAAGCTAGCTTTCTATAGTTTCCTTCTATACTTCTCCTATATCTAAGAATATTAGAGTTATCTATAAAACCTATTACTATAGTTTCTCTTTCCTCTTATCTAGGAAGGAGTATAGAGATAAAGAATAGGAATAGGATTAGTAAGAGATTTAATTATTAGAGTATACTAGTTGTCTAGGATCTTATCTAGTCTATATATTCTCTAAGTCTAAGGCATATAGTCCTATCTTAGAGGAAGGGCTAGATATACTTTATAATATATTATAGATATATCTTTATTCTAATATTATATATTAATCTTTACTATAATATATTATTAAAAGCTCCTAATATATTAAGATATAGTATAGATACTACAATTATTAGATCTATCTTCTAGATAGTCTAGATCTATTCTATAATTAGCTCTAGGGCTAAAATAGTTAATCTAACTAGTCTTACTCCTATCTAGAATTAGGGAAGAGGACTCCTTTCTTTAGCTTCTTTATTTATCCTCTTTATAATAATAGCCTCGAGGACTTTTACTAAGGTATTTAATAGTATAATTAGTCTATAGACTCCTAGTATAGTATAGTCTAGCTTCTATAGTCTCTTTAGGATAACTATTATAGAGTACTTAAAGGATTTAGGATAATATTTTTATTATAGGTATACTATAAAGAACTAATATAGTAGGGATCTAAGCTCTAGTCTATATTCCTTAAGTAGTAGATTAGGGATTAGGTTAGGTCCTAGAGCCTTACTATTTAGGAGCTTATTAAGTATCTTCTAGAGTTCTCTAAATAGGACTTCCTCTTCTATTTAGAATAGCCTTAGATAGATTATATCTTATATATCCTTTAAGTTAGCTTCTCTTAGTTCTAGGAAGAAGTATTAGGCTAGTAGTTCTACTTTGCCTTAGTTCTCTACTTATATTATACTATCCTTATTCCTAATCTCTAGGAATTAGGATAGGGAATTCCTCTAACCTATTCCTTCCCTAGCCTATCTAGCTAGCTTCTATATCTTGTTTAAGTCCTTAGTAACTTCCTTTACTATAGTCCTCTAGACTAAGTTCTAGACGTCCTAGTAGGTTAGTTCGGGTTAGGTTTAGGTTTAAAACCGAACCTAACCTAATTGTCTAGATTTAATCTTAGGGAATCGGGATTTTATCTAGGTTTAAATCTAAGAACTTAATAGGTTTATAGCGAAAAATAGAAATATTAGAAAGATAGGAATTGCGAAATATCGAGATAGAGAATATATTATTATTTATATATACTACTATTATCGTAGTCCTAAAGGATAGAGTAGTTATTTCTTCTATATATACTACTAGTATCGTAGTCCTTAAGAATAGAGTAGTTATTTCTTTCTATAGTATAGCGCTAATAGCTATCCTTCTAGTCCTTTATTACTTATAGTAGTTCTTATATAGATTCTCGCTAATATCTATATCTCTAATAGAGATACTATAGCCCTTTAGAAGTAAACTTAGTATAATAATATCCTTCTACTAAATAGTAATATACTTAGTATAAATAGCTAGTAGGTTAATAGCTATATAGAGTTAGTATATATTAAGAAAGTTAGGGAATAATATATACTCGAAAAAGGTTATAAGGTATACTTTAGAGGCCTTACGTAATACCTCGATAGTATTATACTAGTAGTAGAACTCGGTAGTACCTATAACGCTAGTATCGTAGATTAACTATTTAACTAGTCTTTGAAATAGCGCTTACGTAATTATAAGATCGATAGATATTTACGTAGTCTTAATCTACTATAATACGTTTTCTAAAAGATAATTAGTTATAGCTAGCTATATAGTTAGCTATATAGCTAGCTATATAAAGAGAGGAACTTACTATCTATATATCTATAATCTATACCTATAGTTACTTTCTTCTAAAGATTACGAGGCTTAAAGGTATTACTTTTCTAAATCTAGTATATAGTAGCGTAGACGTTATAATAGACGCGAGTAGTATCCTTCTTCTTCTTAGTAGCGCTAGTAACGAACTTTCTAACTATTCTAAATATAATAAGTATATTACTAAAGGTAAAGAACTATAGTATAGGCAAAGAATAGGCGATATATAATATAAAAGTCGAATTAAAGAAAGTTATTATTATACGTAATTGTATTATAGATTGGTATAATAAAAACGTTATTACTATCGTTTCTAGGGAAGTAAGTAGAAAATAATAGAAAGTAACGTAATAAGACCTCGATAATAGTAAGACTACTCGATAATAGTAAGAGAAGAAGATATTATATATACGACTAGGCGAGATTTAATATAATTCTAAAGTAATAGGTAGAGCTAAATCTATAGCTAGTAGTATAGCTAGCTATAGTTAGAGAGTATATATTAAAAAATCTAATAAGTAATAACTAAAAATAACGTAATAAAGCTCGATAATAGTAAGAGTAGAGAATAGAATATATATGACTAGGCAAATTTCGATACGATATCGAAATAATAAGTAAAGTTAAATTTATAGTTAGTAGTATAGCTAGCTATAGATAGAGAGTATATATTAAAAATCTAATAAGTAATAATCGAAAATAACGTAATAAAGCTCGATAATAGTTAGAGTAGATAACAATATATATACAACTAGATAGGATTCGATACGATATTAAAATAATAGATAAAGCTAAATATATAGCTAGTAGTATAGCTAGCTATAGTAAGATTCTAAGTATCGAAGAAATAGCTATAAAGACTTAGACTAACTATCTCGAATTGTTAGTATTATTCTTCTAAAAGTCGCGCCTAGATCTTCGTAATAAGCTATATATCTTTCTAGGCTAGCGAAGGAGAGTACCTATACGTAGTACTAGCTACGAACCTAGAGGCGACGACGTCGTCGATAGAGCTAAATCTCTCCTACCCGCTAGCGCTACCTAGGAAGGTAGTACAAGGCGTCTAGGTAAAAGGAGTCTAGCTCTAAGGCGACTAGCTATTTAGAAAACTATCCGGACTACCTATCGAGCCTAGCGTAGCTAGAACTAGTATAAGAACTAATACTAAGTCGATAGGCTAACCTTTCTAGGAAGGGAATCTACCCTAGGGATAAGGACCTAGAGTAGTAAGCTAGGACTAATTATCCTAAAGAGAAGGAAGGAATAACTAAAGAGGAGGTTTCAATAACTACTTAAAGGAGGAGGGAATATAGAGGATAAAGTACTTAGTAACCCTATAGATCTATAGCCCTTAGGGGAGTATAGCCCTAGACTTGTCCCCTAGGCCCTAGCTTTCCCCTAGGGGCACTAATTTAGTTCTAAAGGCTAGGTATCTAATACAAACCACTCCTTATACCGTATATAAGGTAGCCTATAAAGAATACCTAAGTATAGAAACTAATATAGGAAACCTGAATTCTAGTAGTATAGGTTATATAACTAGATACTAAGTAAGGGTAGGGATAGTTAATAGCTTAGTAGAGAGCTAATATAGAAGTTAACTAGAAAGTAGGAGGAATAGTAATAACTCGTATTTAAAGGGGAGGGAGGAAGGGAAGGAAAGGGATAGGGGTACTATCCTATTCCCTAAACTAGATTTCCCTCCTACCTAGTTTCAAGCTATAAAGGAACGAGTTAATAAAGTATACTAAATTAGAGGATATAGATACGATCTAGTTAAGGAGATAGAGATATAGGGAACCTCTTAAAGTTCAAAGGACTAGTATAAACAAGGGTAGGGCTTAGTATCCCTAATAGTATAATAGAGTATAGAGGTTTTTAACGCTATACAAAACCGGTAGGGGCTTTAAGGAAGCTAGGAAGGTAGAGTAAAGGGCTTTTTCCCTCCTAAAGAACACTAGAGATAGCTACTTGTCTATAGGTTAGAATAGTATAGTAATATAAAATCTATCTATCTATATATCTTTCTACTATAGAGTTATCCTTTTAGCGTAAGTTGCGAGTAGGTTAGCTAACTCGAATATAGTCGTTAAGAACGCCTTACTCGCTTCCTATAGAGCTTTAATTATAGTACTCTAAAAGCATAGATTAGCTTTATAATATAGTACTATCTCCCTAACGAGCTACTAGAAAGGAAGCTTATTTATTAAGAGATCTATATCTTTAGTATTTTAATAGAACCGAATCTCCTAGAGGATAACTATACCTTACTTCTACTTAAACTTCTTACTACTAGTATTGCTTTTAAAAGCGATACTCTTCCTACGTCTTAACGCCTACTTTATAGACTATAACTAGCCTTTACGTTATTTCTAAGGACTCTTAGTTAGAAGGCTCTTTATAGGGTTCTTCTAAGGAATCTATATTTTCTAACTAACGATAGTACTAGTATAAATAGGTTATTCGTTAGTTTCTACTATAGCTAAAAAAAATTAGTACTAGTATTAGATAGAATATAGACTAACTTATCCTAAGGAAGTCGTAGTTTTCTTATTTACGTTAGTATAGATAGAGATAATAATAGTATTCTTAGAAGAGAGAGCGACGACTCGTAATCTATTTCTTAGCTATTATCTCGGCGGTTTCTATCGTTAAAGGAACTAAAAAGTCTATCTAGGTCGTCGATAGTCGTATCTCTATAGAAAGGCATTTTTCTAGGATATAAAAGGAAGAAAGGAGTAGATAAAAGAAGACTAGATATATATATAGGAAAACGTTACTATAGTAACGTTTATAACTAGCTTATAATAAATAGAAAAACGACTAGCTATATAGCTAGCTATATAGTAAAGGCCTACTCTATCTTAGCTATTATATCGTAAAGTTCGTATATTAAAGAGATATACTTAGAAGAGCGTAGTATCTATAGAGAACTCTTTTTTCCTATTATAGATAGGATTTATAAGATAAGAAGCTAGTAGGGCCTTAAGCTATACTTATTCGAATATAATATAGGTAAGGTAATTACTACTTACCTAGAGCTAGCTATATAGTCCTAAGCTCTATATTACCTAAAACTAACGAAGTCCCTATTTTCTAGACTAGCTTATAGTTACTTTACTTATTACTTATTAGTAGTTCTATTAGTAGACGCTTTGTTTAGAGATATTATAATTTCGTAGATACGAAGGCGTAGCGTATAATTTAGGGCTACGCTTAGATAAATAGTATATACGCGTTATTATAGTATTATATAAAGATATCGAGAAATTAATAGAAAGATCGTTATAAGCGAAGTAGCGCTATATATTATATAAAATCTTACTTACTATAAGATCGAATACTATAGTTCTTCTTACGAACTCCTTTTTACTATCGTTAATAGAATTTATTAGAAATAAAGTTAGCGACGCTATAAGCTATACTTATTTGAATATAGTCTAGGTAAGGTAATAGTAACTTACCTATAGCTAGCTATATAGCTAGCTAGCGACTATTAGATAGACGAAGAATATACTATTACTATTAATATCTAGTAAGCTATATTACTTACTCGAGCTTACTAGTAAGCTAAGAAATCGTATCTATAAATATATCTTAATAAAGGATCGAAGGGCGTAGTATCTATAATAAACTCTTTTTTACTATTATCGATACAATTCTTTAGATATAATACTAGAGGCGCTATAAGCTATAATTATTTAAGTAAAGTATAAGTAAAGTAATAACTCCTTATCTATAGCTAGCTATATATATAACTAACTTAATAAGATATAGCTATATATCCTTACTATCTCGATCTATCTAAATCTAGTTAAGGATAAGGTTTATAAGGTATTTAAGGAGGTTATTACTATTTAGTCGTAGTAGCGTCTATAAGATCTAGTTACGAAAGAGTTCTATAGACTTAGTAAATATAGAAGGCTAGTAGTAATCGGTATAGTAGACGTAGTCTATATATATTAAGATATCTATTAGTATATCTATATGGACCTAGTAATCCTACTATACTATCTTTAGCTCTATTAGAAACCTTTCGCCTACTATAAGTTACTCTAAAACTATAAGATAAGATACTAGAGATATAGTAGGCTATACTTATTCGAGTATAGTATAGGTAAGGTAATAATTACTTACCTATAGCTAGCTACCTATATACTAACTAATAGATTAGCGGACTATTAAACGATAGTATCTATATAAGAGATAGTACGCGTAATAATATATATTCCGAGACTATCGAAAGGGAAGAGTATCTTTAACTTATTATAGATAACTTTTTATATATCCTTAAATTAAATCTTACTTCCTATATTAAAGGTATAGACGAGCTATAAGGCCTATTTAGTCTTCTACTTTAGTATACTATTATCGTCTAGATAAGGTAATAGCTACTTACCTATAGCTAGCTATATAGCTAACCGTTTTTCTAGCTTAACTTCTAGTTACTTTACTTAATACTTATCGGTAGTTACGTAGTAGCGCTATATATCGTATAAGATCTTCCTTTATATCTTTTATTATACTTTTCTATCCTTAGGTTTATCGTCGTCGATAGAATTTACTAGAAATAAAGATAGGGACGTCGTTAGCTATAGTTATTCGAGCGTAGTCTAGGTAAGGTAATAGCTACTTACCTATAGCCGGCTATATAGCTAGCTATTTTTCTAGCTTAATCTCTAGTTAATTTACTTAATACTTATCTATAGTTACGTAGTAGCGCTATATATCGTATAAGATCTTCCTCTATATCTTTTATTATACTTTTCTATCCTTAGGTTTATCGTTATCGATAGAATTTATTACAAATAACGTTAGGGGCACTATAAGCTATACTTGTTCGAGAATAGTCTAGGTAAGGTAATAGTAACTTACCTATAGCTAGCTATATAGCTAGCTAGCGACTATTAAATAGACTAAGAATATACTAATACTATTAACTTCTAGTAAGCTATATTACTTACTTAAGCTTACTACTAAGCTAAGAAATCGTATCTATAAATATGTCCTAATAAAAGGATCGAAGGATATAGTATCTATAGCGAACTGTTTTTTATCGTTATTAATAGAATTCTTTAGATACGAAGTTAGGGACGCTATAAGCTATACTTCTTCGAGTATAGTCTAGGTAAGGTAATAGCTACTTACCTATAGCTAGCTATATAGCCTAGTATTTTTCTAGCTTAATCTCTAGTTACTTTACTTAATACTTATTAGTAGTTACGTAGTAGCGCTTTATATCGTAAAAGATCTTTCTTAATATACGCTAAAGAACGTAGTATCTATAGCGAGCTCCTTTATACTATCGTTAATAGAATTCGAGAGATAAGAAGCGAGAGGCTCTATATACTATACTTCTTTAAGTATAGTATAGATATAATAATAACTTCTTATCTATAGCTAGCTATACTATATCTCCTAACTATTTCTCCTTAAAGCCTACGACCTTCTAATATCGCTCTTAGCTCTTCTTATTTAATATAATCTTATATACTATATAATATAGCTCTTTAAATAAGAGTATAGATATATTCTTAGTATAGAAAGTATAGTAAAGAGTAAAGTAAATAATATATACTCTACGCGTTAGATAGGTCTTAGTATAGCCTCTACCTATAAGCGAGGCTATATCGTTACTCTTATTTCTTTATACCTAAGTACTACTAAATATATGTATTCTATAAGTATAGAGATAGAGGAATAGGTATTATATAATATTTAGCTACTATCTCCTAACTATTTCTCCTTAAAGTCTACGAATTACGATTTATTAGATTAGAAACTAGAGGGGCTATAGGCTATACTTATATAAGTATAGTATAGGTAAGGTAATAGCTACTTACTATAGCTAGCTATATAGCTAGCTAGCGACTATAGGATAAATAGAGTATATATAGTAGAGTAGATAGCGTACTTTATTAAAAACTCGTATAGTTAGCTCTTAGATTAGTATAATAATAAGAATAACTAAATATATATAGATAGAGACTTATATCTATATATAGTATCTAGAGCTCGGTATAGATCTAAGGGACTTTACCTAGCTAGCTATAAGGGTAGCTATATTAATTTTATTAACCTTACTATCTATAGATTCTCTATTTAGGATTCCTATCTAGATTCCCTTAATATTACTTCTACTTTCGCTTTAAGGACATATTACCTTCCTCCTCGTTATTACTAATTAATTGGATAGAAGGGCTAAATCGAGTATCTTCTTCCTTATTCTAGTTCTTACTCTTCTCTTCCTTAATCCTTACTTTCTTTCTAAGTAAGTTATCTAACGTTATAATACGAGGATTATTCTTCTCTTAATATTTCTTCTATATAAGAAAATTCTAATTAATTTTAATTATCTCAAAGATAGTTAGACTATATATTCGATTATATTAGTACTAATACTATCTAATACTAAACGAGTATTCTATTCCGATTTCTATTCTAGAAATTACTAGGATATCTTAAGCAATTATAGCGATTATTAGATAGCTCTCGGTAATCTAATACTATATCCCTAATATATTATCCTTTAAGAAATCGTTTATAAGATAGGATAAATCTAATTCTTATTAGCTTATAGCTTATAGTAATAACTATACTAAAAGTAGTACTTACTTTATCTTCGATATATCTCGAGTTCGTCTAGAGCTTCCCTTGCCTCGATCTCGTCCTATTTAGGGACCTAGATACTAAATATAAACGATATTCGCGATTTCTTAACCTTCTTCT
>LFZO01000549.1:0-33982 GCA_001578225.1 Pseudocercospora musae
AACCTTTATTAAGGAAAGGAACATCCTTCCTAAAGGCTAGATAGGAGGAAGAAAGAAAAGGTTAATACTAACGGCTATGGAACTAATCATAGAACAGATTAAGCATATCTAGTACTATAGTCAAAACTAGGTAGCAACCCTCCTCTCCCTTAACATCTTAGGAGCCTTTAATAATGTCTCCTATAAAAGGCTCCTATACATACTCTAGTAGAAAGCTATACCAAACTAGATAGTCTAATTCATTTAATCCTTCCTATAGGAAAGATTAACATAGCTCATTCTAGGCAAATTCAAATTAGACCTAATACTAACTAAAAAGGGAATCCCCTAAGGATTAATACTCTCCCTAATCCTCTTCCTTATCTTTATAGTAGACCTACTCCTACTCCTAGAATTAACCAATACATTAGCATTAGGGTTTGTAGATAACACAAATATCCTAGCCTAGTCCAAGACAATAGAAACTAACTATAAGATCCTAGAAGAGAAGTACTAAGAGTGCGAAAAGTAGGTAAAGAGGCATAGAGTAAAATTTACCCTAGAAAAGTACTAGCTTATCTATTTTAGTAAGGCTAAATTAGCCTACAATATAAAGCAATTAATTACTATCCAAGGCTTTAAAACCCAACTATTAGCAGAACTTAGGGTACTAGGGATCTAGCTAGACCTAAAACTAAATTAGGGACTATAAGTAAAGAAGGTAAAGTAGAGGGCAGATACTAATATACAATCCATTAATAGGCTTATAGCCTCTACATAGGGGGCTACATTCGAGAAAGCTAAAGTTATATACAAAGCAATTGTCAAGCTAGTAATGCTATATAGAGTATAGATATAGATAGCCTAGAGGAAAACACTAAAGAGGATTAAGTAACCAATTAGTAGATCCTAAACCCAAAGCCTAAAGAAAATCCTAGGAGTATATAAAACTATACTAACAAGGGTAGTAGAAATGGAATTAGGGATCCTACTAGTTAAACAATACCTTAAGAGACTAAGACACTAATATATAGCAAAGACAATAGAATACCTAGCCTAATAGACTATCTAAAAGGTACTAGACAAGATAAAAGCCTAGTGCATTAGGACTAGGAGGCTAGACAGACTATAAATAACTCCCTAGAAAGCTAAGGACCTAGAGCAATATAGAGTCCTAATAAGAGAAATGCTAGAGAAGGAGCTTTAAAGACTAAATACAAGGCTAAAGGAAGACAAGCTAAAGGAAAAGAAACAAAGCCTAGCAGAATCGATTACTAGATACCTATAGGAGTAGGAATAGAACAAAACACAAGTTAGACTAGGAACCCTAAAGGCACTAATCAAATTTAGTCAATATAACTACTAGCTCTACAAGGACCTAAATAGGGCCGAAGCAAGCCTAGCTATCTAAATCAGATCTAAACATATTAGACTTAGATCTTACTTGTTTAGAAGAAACGTCCTAGGAATCGAAAGTAGAGCTTGCTAATATAGCTACCAATCTTAGAACCCTAAGCATATACTACTAGTCTACCCCTAATAGTTAGAAGGTAGAAGTAATTAGAGACTAAAGGTAATAGAAAGGGAATATGACAAGCTAATCTAAAGCAAAGAAGACCTAAAGAGGATAGTAAGGTGGATTATTAAATAGGGATTCGTGTAACAATTTGCACTAGTAAGGGAAACTAAGGAGTAGATAAGAAGGAGGGAAGAAGAGGGGGAAAGGAGGGTAAGGTAGTAGGCAAGGTAGTTAGAGGATAACAACCATAACACTAGTGTACCCTAGAGGAAGGAAAGCAAAGAAACGAGGAAGAACAATACTTGTAAATAGGATAGGAGGGAGGTTTTTACTAACCAAGTTGGTTTCCTACCTAAAACAATATATAGAAACAGACCTACATAGGCCGAAAGGCACTACAATAGGCAAATGAAATATCTATCTATCTATATATATAACTATTTAAGTATAAATTTACTCGAACCTTCGAGTAATTACCTATATATACGCGCCTATAGTTATAAGTAAATACCTACCTATAGTCTTTATTCGAAAGCCCTTATTAATAGGCGCCTCTATCTATCTATCTATTCTTTTCTCTAACTAACTAAGCCTCCGATATAGCTAAAGAATAGTAACTCGATTCTACTAATCTAGCTTCCTCTACTTCTTCTTCGACTACCTATTAGATTAGTTAACCTACTACTATTATCTAGCTAGGCTAGAGCGCTACTTCGCTAGGGATCTTTATAGTTCTAGAGAATAGTAAGCTCGCTTAGATTACTAACCTTATCGACGTATTTAAGATTATAGTAGGAATTACTAGTTACTAAGTAAAGATCGAGGTAACTCGATAGTTACTTACTATCCTCGATAGGGCTAGTAAGAGCCTATTAGTTACTATCGCTACTAGTATAACGGATCTATACTACGAGATAGGTAGTACTATCGATTTCAAGAACCTAGTTCTCGAGGACAAGGAGCTCTCTAAGGCCTATCTATTACTTACTATTATCGAGGAGTAGGATATTAATATCTACTACTAACTTAACTATTTAACTATAATCCTCGAGTATTAGGATAGTCTAATAGCGCTCCTATAGAGCCTAGTTAATTTCGCTTATAATAGCGTAGAGCGAGCTAAGAACGTTACTACCTTCGTTAATAAGAATAAGAACTATTAATAAGGTACTAAGCTCGTTAGTAAGATAATAATCTACCGAGTTATATCTATTCCTAAGAAGACTAGTCGATAGAACCTAAGCTTTATATTTACTAATAGCGACTTCGACTCGAAGTATTATAAGAAGTATAAGAAGGAGATCGCTACTATTAATCTAGATAGCTAGAAGGTAGTATAGCTACTAGCTAATAAGGAATACTATATTAGTAGCTTAGGGTTTATTATCGAGGGACTAGCTCGTATTACTCTAATTATTACTCTATCTTAGTACTAGGTAATCTATTATTAGGCTAAGGTATAGAAGATAGTAGACGAGGTAGCTATCCGAGAGCTCGCTACCTAAGAGAGTACTATACTATATCGTACTATTACTTAATAAATCTATCTATAGTAGGAGTAAGGTACTAAGATAGCTAAGCTACGCTAGTAAGAGGAGGAATATAGATAGGAGGCGTTATATCTCGAGACTATAGTAGCTAAGGAAGATACTAAATCGGCTAGTAGTAATAGTAGAGATAAAGAGATAGATTTTAAGATAGAGATTAAGGACGTCTATACCGACTATATAGATAGCTAGTTCGGTCGGTTTATAGCTAAGCTAGATACTATAAGCGTTAAGGAAAAGGATATTAGCTCTTTTACTATAGTCTATAACCTAGCTTAATAGTTTAGGGATCTATATAATCCTAACGAGCTAGATAATATCTATACTAAGTACCTTAAGATCTACGTAAAGTTCTATAGCCTATACCTAATTAATATAAAGAATAACCTTACTAATCGGCTCTTTCTTCTTAGTAGAAATAGCGATATAGAGGAGGGTTTCGAGGCCTTTCGTACCTCGAATAAGGCTTACTACTTCGCTAGTACCTCTATTACTATAGCTCTAGTAGTATATCTCGCCTTATACGCCTTTACGCTAGTCTAGACTAACGTACTAGTTATACTAGAGCGATTCCTAAGTACGATTACTCGAGCCTTTAGGTAGCTAGAGATCTTAGAGATAATCGCTAGATAAGATAGTATAGTAGTTAATAATATCTTTAACTAGGCTAAGGATCTTAAGGAATAGAAGTAGAGCCTTATAGAGAATATAATTACGAAGACTACGATATATTACTAGTATCTTTATATGTATCTACTAGAGAAGTAGATAGGTATTAATCTACTATAAATCTATAGTATTAGTAACTAGCTAGTCCAATAGAATCTACTATTATAGCTCCTTATAGTTACGCTTCGACCTAATTACGCGTATAAGCTTATCTCTATACTAAAGCCTACTAAATTCTATTACGAATACGAGATACCTAAGAAGAGTAACTTGCCTCTAGTAGAGACGATACGCTTAAGTAGTAACGTTCTAGAACTAGTTAAGGATATTAGTACTAATCGAGTCTATATATTAGTATCCTTCGAGATAGAAGATAAGCTTACCTACTCTTAAGGTATCGACTATATATACGATCTAGAGACTTTCGCTATATAGGTATAGAAGCTTAAGGCTCGTAGCCTTATACTACTAAGTAGATAGATAGGAGAGCTTACTAATAAGTATCTTATATCTAAAGATCTAGAGACTATAAGTAACTATACTAATAGTAAGATTACTTAGTAGAACTTAAAGCTACTATTAGAAGGCTCTACTTCGTTTAGTATACTATATCTACTTTATAGTAATATCGTTAGTATAGCTACTCGAGCCTATATTAACCTATACTTCTACTATATTAAGGGAACTAAGGTTAAGAGCTTTAACCTTATTATCGTATAGGTTATAGAGGCTTACTATTATCTAACGCCTATCTTTCGCTAAGGTAGTACGATTCTATATACGTTTCTATTAAACATTATTACGTAGGCGGAGGAGAGTAGGTATACCAAGGGACCTAATTCGAAGTAGATAAAAAGGATAAAGGTCTATCTAAGACTATAAACATAAAGATAAAGGAGAATTGCCCCTAAGCTAGGCCTAATTAGGCTAGCTAGCCTAGACAATACTAAGAGACAACTAGGTAGAGAGAGTCTATTTCTAATACTCCCCTTAACTCTTAGTCTAGTTAGATTAGTCTACTTCCTCTTTAGAGCCCTCCTTATTATATATAACTATTACTAACAACTTCTTATTATCTATAAGCTTATTGTTTACAATTACCTAAATCTTTTGTCTTACCATTTCTAGGTATAGATAGTAGATTATTATATAATTATCCTAACTATATAGTTTGTATAAACCCCTCTCCTACTTGTAAGTAGTAAACCTCTAGGGTTTCTTCTAGTCCCTTAAGGCTATAGCCCTTACTACTTTTGTAGAGGTTATATCTAAAACTAGCTCTTTATTATCTTCTCCTAAGTATAGGGATATCTACTAGATAGTCTTGTATTAGGATTTAGTAGTAATAGGTTAGTTACTATTCTCTAGAATAGTATAAAANAAACCCCTCTCCTACTTATAAGTAGTAAACCTCTAGGGTTTCTTCTAGTCCCTTAAGGCTATAGCCCTTACTACTTTTGTAGAGGTTATATCTAAAACTAGCTCTTTATTATCTTCTCCTAAGTATAGGGATATCTACTAGATAGTCTTGTATTAGGATTTAGTAGTAATAGGTTAGTTACTATTCTCTAGAATAGTATAAAACAAGTCTTCTCCTCTTAAGAAAATTTCTATTCTTCTAAACTATTACTCTAAGTTGTCCTTAGTTAGGATAGGGCAAGGTCTCTTTAGCAATCTAGATGTTTTGTCTTAAGTATCTATGTCTTGTAGTATACTAGCTTAGTTATTATTATCTATTATAATATAAGCTAGCTAGAAAAGAATTTATAGGCTTATTAAGCCTAAAATAAGTATATAGCTTTACTAAGCTAAGAAAAGAATCTAAACAAAAATATGTTTTAGTAGCTACTTAGGCCTTTTTTCCTTAGGTTAGAATCCTCTAATAGATATACTCTACTACTATCTATATATAAGGTATAGATAGTTGTCGCGAAGTGCGTTATTTACTTAGTTAAGGATAAATAAAGAAGTATACTACTTTAGTACCCTTCTACTATAGGCTCTATAAGTAATCTCCCTTAAACATAGTAGGGTTATAACTCCTATAGCCTAGTTAAGATATATTAGAGGCTTATAGTATTCTCTAAAATAGTATTTAGATATAAGCTATCTAGTATTAACTAGTCCTACTTTAATCTTATATAGGATACCTTAACTAGTTCTAACTAGTTCCTATAAAAGATAGTTAGCCTTCTAAGTAGTTATCTTAGGGCTTATAAGCTTAGTCTCTAAAGTATTATTAGCTAATAGTAGTTTAGTATACTAAGAAGACCCTAAAGTCTTCCTAGCCTCTATTACAACTATTCCTCTTCTTAGAACTCCCCTTAATAGCCTATCTACTTTCTAAATTCTTTCCTCTTCTATATTATAGCTATAGGTTAAGCTACTCCTACTTAGTAGAGAGTTACTCTACTAGTTTCAATCTATTTAGTAGATAGCCTATTAGAGTGTCTAATGTATAGGTCTTATATCTCTAATAGGAAGGGTTATTCCCTATCTTTATATAGGTATACATTTTCCTTTATACCTAATATAAGAGGTATAATCTATCTCTTATATATCTATCTTTATCTTAAATTACTATAGGCTCCTACCCTAATCTCCTAAACTAGTTCTATCCTAGATTATATAGCTATAGATTAGGCTATTGCCTACTAGCTCTTTCTTATAAAGTGTCTAGCCCTAAACTATAGGGTCTCTCTATTACTATTTGGTCTCTTAAGTATTATAGACTAAGTACTAAACTTGTAGCTACTTCCCTTTAGTTTTCCTTTACCTTTAAGCCTATAGGCTTATAATAGCTTATCTAGGCTTATAACCTATTAAACATTGTTACGTAGGCGGAGGAGAGTAGGTATACTAAGGGACCTAATTCGTAGTAGATAAAAAGGATAAAGGTCTATCTAAGACTATAAATATAAAGATAAAGGAGAATTGCCCCTAAGCTAGGCCTAATTAGGCTAGCTAGCCTAGACAATACTAAGAGACAACTAGGTAGAGAGAGTCTATTTCTAATAGTTTCTATATACAATCTAGCTTATAGGCCTTAGTTTAGTAGTAGACGCCCTTATTAGGCGTATTCTATAGTCTAATCCTTCTATATAAGACGAGGTAAACTAGCTATTCGTAATAGACTATAAGGAGCTTAGAAGCTATATTAAGGACTAGAACCTACGCGCCTACGAGGCGGTTCGCGAGGTTCTAACGTTATAGTCTTAGCTCAAGTATAAGATATATAGTAAGAAGAGCTATAGGGAGGCT
Source organism: Pseudocercospora musae (assembly GCA_001578225.1). Lineage (NCBI taxonomy): Eukaryota > Fungi > Ascomycota > Dothideomycetes > Mycosphaerellales > Mycosphaerellaceae > Pseudocercospora > Pseudocercospora musae. Next base: position 6,976 of record LFZO01000549.1, read on the forward strand.
ATAGGCCTTATAGATCGACTAGATAACGATAAGGCGCTAGGTAAGAAGTATAGAAAGTACGAGCTTCGCTAATTAAGCCTAGGGAGCTAACTACGAGTAGAACTAGAAAGTAATAATCCCTAGGAAAGCGATAAAAAGTCTACCTAAGATAGCGAGCTAAAGAGCTTATCTATTTATTTTCTATATATAATCGTAGTATTGTATCTAGTTAGATATCTAGAAAGGAAGGGATATTGTCTAGTAACTAGGATATACTTAACTACCGAGTTAGGTAGGGGCCTCGATTAGTATATATAGTCCTCTTCCTACTAGGGAGAGATATTATTAATCTTCGTTTAGTATATATTACTAGTTACGTTTCTTATACCTCTACTATAGAGCTCTAATTACTATCTACTACCTCTATAGCTACTATAAATAGATAGTCTACCTAGTATAGCTTCCCTTAGCCTAATAGGTTATACTATCTATAGTTCCTTCCTATACTATCTAGCCCTTAGGTATATATAGGTTTAGGTTCTACTTATTACTATATATAACTAAAGGTAGGTACTTAGGCCCTTTACGACCTTCTACTAGTCTCTCTCTAGTTCCTTTATCTTCTTTTAGGACGAAACGTAGCTATTTCTAATATACTTATACTTCTTAGTTAGAGTCTAATCGAATAGGATTAGCTAGGGCTAAAATAAGTTAAAGGAAACTAAATATATTCTAGTAGCTAGATTACGCTCTATCTCCTCTCTTATTATAGTATCGTAGTTCTTCTATAGACCTAAACAAAGTTAGCTAAGGTAGAGTAGGATAAAGAGGATCGAAATAGACTAGATATATTAAACTTAGCCTTACCTATATAAGTATAGAGGTTACTAGTATCCTCGAAACGTAGATACTTCCTAGAGGGCCCTAGTTAGTACAAATCGACTCTATATAGAATAATACGTACTTCTTAATCTTCTTATAGACTACTATATAAGCCTAGTAGGCCTCTCTAGCCTTCTTACTATTAGTCAAATTATCTAGGGCCTCTTAGTATAATCTATTAGCTACCTTAATAGTAGGCTTATATTCTATAGGAATCTAGACGCTAGTTAGCCTTATTAGAGCTATCTCGAACTAAGACGATCTACTTAGAAGTAGCCTAAGCTATAAGAGGTATACTTTAGATAGTCGAAGTACTTAGTCTCGTTAGTAAGGTCCTCCTTATAGTTAGATAGGTCGATTTAGAGATATATAGTCTCGAGAAGAATAATCTAGCTTCTACTAGTATAATCCTATATAATATTAGCGTAATTAAGGTATAGATTACTATTAAACTTTATATAGGTTGCTATTAGGCTAAAATAGGCTAAGAAGACTTAAAGTACTATAAAGATAGCTAGTAAGGACTGAAAAGGATACTACTACTAGAGTCTAGAAAAAGGGAGGGTACTATACTAAGTTAGTCTAAATTGCCTCGAGAAGGATTAACGATAGTTAGCTACTACTAGTACTAAGTATAGGAGTAGTAGTAGTAGTAGTAGTAGTTATTACGATTACGGCCTAGTCGGCCTATTTACGGGCCTAGTAGGCCTATCTAGAGTCGAAATAGGCTAAGAAGGGCCGGGGCGGCCTATCTTAGCCTATAGGTATATATCTTCTCTCTAGATATCTCTCTTTCCTTTCTCCTTTAGTAATTCGAGTAGTTCTAATCGAGTACTATATACTACGTAGCCTATACCTCTTTTATATACGAATTGCTCTTCTAAAGCGTACTATATAGTACTTAAAATAGTATAGAAAAAAGTAAAGGCCTCGGTATCTAATCCGGTTAGCTAAGAAGATAACTAGGAAAACTTTCCTAATACTAAGTAGGACAATAATTCCTCTATCCTAGCTAACGACTCGCTAGGGGATACTATCGATAATAATAAGGAATAGGGCAATACTAAAGAGGACCGTAACGATAAGGTCCTAGTAGCCTAGCTCTAGTATAAAGAAGAACGGACTAAATAGGCTAAGTAGCGCCTCGAGTTAGCCTATCTTAGGAAAAGAATAGCTAATATAGCTTATAAAGCCTCCCTCCTTATAGAGTAAGGAGATATTTAACTAGATATAGTCTCTACTATACTACCCTCTATACCTACGGGATCGGCTATTCCTAAGATAAGGAACCTCTACGTATTCGAAGACAAGGGGCGCGTAGACTACGACTAATAGGTTACCGACTACGACCGTATCTTTAGGCGGGCCCCTTATATCTATTCTATAGAAGAAATAAAAGTAGACCTAGTCGAAGAATAGATAGAAAGGGAGTAGTAAGTTAAATAGAAGCGATATACTAGGTATTCGGGCCCCGAGGAGTATATCTAGGAAAAGATAAAGTAGATAATACTAGACTCTATAGGGACGAAAGAGGAACGCCGCTAATTAGTCCTAGATAGGCTAAAGTAGACTAACTAGGGGAATCGTATCCTATCCGAGCTACTAGACTATATAAAGATCTAGTAGAATGAGGTTAAAGAGGACTACTAGGACTATATAATATATAACTTCGTAGTAGCTATAGATAGGAAGATCCGCTATCGTATCGAGGTAGGCTAATAGCGCTTCCGAATACTAATCGAAGTAGAAGAGGTAGCGAATACCTACTACTACTTACTAGAGAACGAGTATAGATCCTATAGGGATAAAGACTAGAGTAATAAGAAGCGTAGCCGCTCCGACTTAGATAATAGTACTACTAGCTTAGCCTTAGATAAACTATCTAGAGGCTCGGGAGGTCGTAGCTAAGATAGGAAGGGCTAAAGCTCCCTATAGAGGCGCTAGAGCGTCCCTAGTAGGTCCGAGAAGGACAAAGAAGTCCCCTAGTACTAGTACTATAGTAAGATAGGCTACAAGAAGCCCTAATGCCCTACCTATAATCTAGAATCGGGAAAAGATAAATCCGCCTAGTAGCCCTCCTAGCTATAGTAGGCTAGGTCGTTTATACTAAGGAGTAAAGGAGGAGCGTAGAGCCTAGTAGACTAAGAAGGGTCGACTAGGACTAGTTTTAGTTAATCTAACTAGATATTAAGCTATAGTAGGACGAGAACTCCTATATACTTAGAGGGCTTATCGATTATAGCTCCTAGGCTAATATCTTAGATAGTATAGTAGCTAAAGAGGCTAGCCTCGCCCTAAGTAATATAGACGCTAAGCGGTATAAGATCCTTAATAGCTAGTCGCTAGCTATAAGTAGCAAATACTATATAACCTACGAAGTATTAGATACGAGCGATTAGTAGCGAGGCTACGTAGACAATTTCGCTATCGGAAGGATCTATAGCTTTAATATTATACTAGGGATATCCTAGTTAGAACGATAGAATCCTTTAATTAACTTTATAGCTAAGATAGCTATCTAGAGGAGAAAGGAAGCCCGTAAATAGCGCGCCTACGCTATATTAGGTCCTTCCGACTTCTCGAAGGCTATATTAGATAAGGATACGTACCTCTTCGTAATATCGATAGTTAAGATAGACTAAGACGACCTAAATAGTCTCCTACTAGAGTATAAATACCTCTATAGGATATTCGAGGAAGGGAACGCGTCCCTACTTCCCGATTATAGCCTATATAAGTTGTCTATTAACCTAATAGAGGGCAAGACCCCTCCCTATAACCCGTTATATAATCTTTCGGAGGCTAAGTTAGTAGTCCTAAAGAAATACCTCGATAAATACCTCGAGAAGGACTAGATCCGTCTATTAAAGCCCTTAGCGGATACTAGTATCCTCTTTACTAAGAAGAAAGATAGTAGCCTATAGCTATACATTAACTATAGAGGCTTAAATACTATTATAGTAAAGAATCGGTACCTATTGCCCCTTATATAGGAGTCCTTAGACCGTCTCGCTAATACTCGGATCTTTACGAAGCTCGATATTCGAGATACCTACTATAGGATCCGTATTAAGTAGGGGAACGAGTAGAAGACTACTTTCTATACGAGATATAGATACTTCGAGTATACTATTATACTATTTAGGCTTATAAACGCCTTAGCGGTATTCTAAAGCTATATCCTTAGTACCTTGTTAGACCTAGTAGATATAATCTATATTGTCTATTTAGATAATATCCTAATATACTCCTAAAACCTAGAGGAATATACCTAGTACGTTACTACTATCCTCGAGAGGCTCTAACGCTATAAGCTATATACGAAGCTTAGTAAGTACGAGTTTAATAGGGACCGGATTAGGTTCCTCGGCTATATAACTACTCTAAATAGAGTCGAAATAGAGCTAGGAAGGATCGTAACGATTAGAGAGTAGCCTAAGCTAAGAAGCGTAAGGAATATACGTATCTTTATTAGGTTTACTAACTACTACTAGCGCTTTATTAGGCACTTCTCCTAGATAGCCGCCCCGCTAAATCGTTTAATAGAGCGGGGGCCTAATATAGCTAAGGATAGGTAGAGGTAACGTAAGGAAGAGTCGTAGTAGCTTACCTTAGATATAGAAGCGAAGTTAGGATTTAACTAGCTTAAGGAGGCGTTCTATATAGCCCTAGTTCTAAAGTACTTTAACCTATCCCGACTAATAAGGGTCGAAATAGACGCCTCGACCTATACTATATTAGGCGTTATAATATAATAGTATAAGTACGAGGATAAGACGTACTAGTTCCTAGTAGCCTTCTTCTTATAGAAGATAAATAGCGCGGAAAGGAACTATAATACCTACGATAGCGAGATACTAGGAATAGTTAAGTACTTTAAGTACTAGAGGTACTACTTAGAAGGCGCGTAGTACTAACTAGAGGTCGTTATAGACTACAATAATCTTAAATAGTTTATAACGACTAAGGAGCTTACGAGGCGTTAGGTTCGTTAGGCTAAGTAGCTCTCTATCTTTAACTTCTATATCTCGTACTATCTAGGAAGGGAAAATAGGATAGCTAATACGGCTAGTAGGTACCCTAACTATATAGATATTAATTACTCTAGTTACTAGATAAACGAAGAGGACTTACGAACTTCCCTCGAGAGGTTATAGAGGTAACTTATAGGTAGGAAGTCCTAGAATAGGCCGATAAGGATCGCCTCGGTACGAGGAGGGCTAGAAGAAGTCGATAAACCCTTCGTCTACCTCGCTAGTATAGCGAAGGTCGGGGAGGTATAGGATAGCCTTTCGAATACTATTCGGGTAGTACTAGGGACCAACGCTAAGGCGATTAGGGTTAGGATAGCTCTCTAGAATAGAGACGAGCTACAATAGCCGTAGCTAGCGTAGTAGAAGGAATCCTAGGGGTTCCTCTTCTACTAGGATACGATATACGTACTAGCGGGCCTACTTCGCCTAGAAACCCTCTAGCTCTACTATAACGACCCTATATCGGAGTACTTTAGGTTCGAAAGGACCCTATAGCTAGTATAGAGAGGATACTACTAGCCTAAAGTTAGGTACTACGTTAAGGATTATACGCGTAGCTATAAGGCGTACGTCTAAGTAAAGCCTTAGAGATACTTGCCCTATAGGGTATTATATACTAAGAAACCCTCGAAGGCGCTATAGGAAGATCTAACGCTCGACTTCGTTATAGATCTACCTCTAAGTACCGTTCTAGGCTAGACCTACGATAGCGTCCTCGTTATAGTAGATAGATACTCTAAGATAGCCTATTACGTCCTATATTAGAAGGAGATTACTACTAAAGGGCTAGTAGATATCTTCTTAAGGGAGGTAGTCTATCTATATAGTATCCTATAGTCTATTACGTCTAATCGGGGACCGATTCTTATCTCTAAATTCTAGAGTAGCCTCTACTACTATATAGGGGTCCGTAGGGGCCTTAGTATAGTCTACTATTCCTAAACAGGTAGTTAGACTAAGCGTTAGAACTAGACAATAGAGCAATATCTACGTATTTACTATAACTTCGAGTAAGATAACTAGGCACGCCTCCTAAGCCTAGCCGAGTTTATATATAACGATAGTTAGTATATAGTAACTAGAGTAACTCCCTTCTAGATATATAATATCTAGAATCTACGCTATACTAGGTAGCCCGAAATGCCTTAGGTAGAGGGGAAGGTACCCTAAGCTAAGATACCTATAGCTAGAGTAAAGGATATTCGAGATAGCCTAAAGGCTCGGCTAGAGAAGGCGAAGGAATATTAGGCCTAATAGTACGATAAAGGGCGGAAGCCTAAAACCTACGCTATTAGTAACTAGATATACCTTAACGCGAGATTCCTCGATATAGTCTACTAGTCGAAGAAGCTAGACTATAAGTATATAGGGCCCTTCCGAGTATAGAAGGTAGTTAATAAAGCGGTATACTACCTTAAGCTACCTAAGGGCTTTAATATATATCCTACGTTCTACGTATCCCTCCTCGAGGACTATCTCGAGCTAGAGGTATCCTAAAGGAACTAGGAGGACCCTCCCGAGGTATAGACAAGCGACCTAGATATATATAAGGTCGAAAGGATCCTCTAGAAGAAAAGGGAACTCGAGGGAAAGTAGGAATACCTTATATCCTAGAAGGGATATAGGAAGGAGGAGAATATCTAGGAACTAGTAGAGTACCTAAGTAAGGCGACTCTTAAGGCGTTCGCTAGATAGATAGAGAGTCGGAAGAGACCTTAAAGGAACGTAAACGCGAGGTAGCGCCTACTCCTAACGCTAATAACGCATACGCCGCCGTAGAGCGTTAATATAGTATAGATATAAGCCTTTCTAGCGCTAAATATACTCTCCTCTTCCTACTATAGGATAGTAGCCTTAATACTTAGTAATACGTACCTAAAACGGAATAGAATAGGACGAAGCGAGGTTATATAGACGAACTCGAGATTAATTAACCTCGTTTAAATACATTCGGGTATACCTAGCTAACTCCTCGCTTAATAGGGCGCGAATAGCCTAAAATAGACTAACTAGAGGCGACTAGGACTATTAACCTAAGACTCGACTCGTACTAAGTAAGTATATAGACTATCTCGATATAAAAGAGTCCTACTAGGTCCTAGAAGAGTCCTTATCTACCTACTAGCTATAGAAGATCTTATAAGGAATTAGAAATCCCTTAGATAGATTATTAGCGCTCGGCGACTCCTTTACTAGCTCCGTAAGAGCTATACGGGCCTCGCTAGTAGGTATGCGACCTAAAGTATACTAAAACGCCTTAACTTAATCTATATATATAGTTAAAGGTAGGTACTTAGGCCCTTCGCGACCTCCTTCTAGTCTCTCTCGAGCCCCTTTATCTTCTTTTAAGACGAAACGTAGCTATTTCTAATACGCTTACGCTTCTTAATAGGAGTCTAATTAAATAGGGTTAGCTAGGGCTAAAAGGGGTCGAAGGGATCCGTATATACCCTAGTAGCTATATTACGCTCTATCTCCTCTTTTATCGTAGTATTATAGTCCTTCTAAGGACCTAAGAGAGGTTAGCTAAGGTAAGCTAGGATAAAGGGGATCGGAATAGACTAGATATATTAAATTCGGCCTTATCTATATAAGTATAAAGGTTACCGGTATCCTCGAAACGTAGATACTTCCTAGGGGGTACTAGTTAGCGTAACTCGATTCTATACGAGCTAATACGTACTTCTTAACCTTCTTATAGACCGATATATAAGCTTAGTAGGCCTCTCGGGCCTTCTTTTCGTTAGATAGGGCATCTAGGGCCTCCTAGCGTAACTAGTTAGCTACCTTAATAGTAGGCTTATACTCTATAGGAATCTAGACGTAAGTTAGCCCTATTCGAGCTATCTCGAGCTAAAACGACTTACTTAGAAGTAGCCCGAGCTATAGGAGATATACTTTAGATAGTCGAAGTACTTAGTCTCGTTAGTAAGGTCTTCCTTATAGTTAGATAGGTCAATTTAGGGGCATATAGCCTTAAGAAGGCTAATACGGCTTCTACCGGTATAGCCCTATATAATATTAGTATAGTTAAGGCATAGATTACTATTAAACTTTATATAGATAGCTATCGGGCCGAAACGGTCTAAAAGGACTTAGGAGCTATTCGGTTAAACCTACGGTTCTAGATATAGGTAGACCTACTACCGTATTTTAGACCTATACTACGCCTAGTACTATCGGACCGGCTAAAATAGCCGTATAATGTTTCTACGCTTATAAAGACCTTTCGTATATAGATTTTGTCGTACTTGTTTAGTTATAGCTATAGTTGTCCTTTGTAGAATATAACGAGGCTCGAATATTAGCTATATAGCCGCTAGTATCTATACTCGGGTCTATCTAAGCGGGGCTTAGTAAGTAGAATTTGCCCTTCTCTAAGAATACGATAAATTCTAATATTTCTATTACTACGACTATTAGTACTAACGATGCCTACATATATCCTCGCGTACGCCGAAATTAAGACAAGATTATATACTTTAATTTATACTAAAAATTAGCTCGATCTAATACTTCCTCGTTAAGAAACAAATCCGCCCGTTACTATAACCGATACGTAGCCTCTATCCGAGCTTTATAACTCCTAGAATATATAGAGTCTTATCTAAACTATACTATAAGATATATAAAGCTTAGATTCGCAAGGTATAGATACTATCGCTATATTAGGAATATAAGAAGTATTATCTAACGGCTATAACGACGATAAGATACTACAAGGTAGACTTAACTAGTCTCTAGCTATAGAAGAGTTATTCCTTAAGAACTATACTCTACAAATCGACCTTAATAACTACTATAACGGTACCCTTAATCCTAAAGGCCGTAACGTAGTACTTAAGGTAGTTAGTAGGCATACTAAGAGGTAGGTTACTTAGACCTAGTATAAGACAAAGTACGGTACTTATAAGGCCTTATATATAGCCTTTATAAGGCTCGAAGCCGAGTCCGGGTTTAGTATTAATTAGGACACTAGTATTATTACTACGGATAGCTTCGTATAGAACGACTATCTCTCGAAGAAGGTATATAAAGATACGAAGCCCCTATAGTATAAGGCAATACTATACGTATCCTTCTATAGGACTATCTTTAGTAATAAGAGTACTACTAGATAGGCCTCTAAAGGAGGCCCTATAGTAGTTAAGAAGCGACTTAATAATAAGGCTATTTAGAAGCTACGTAAGAAGCTAAAGTTACTATAATAATAACCCGTTACTATCGATAGTAACGTAGAAGCTAACAAAGAGAACAAATAGCTAGATAGTACGCCTATAACTATTTAAGATAAGCCGATAGTAATAACTCCTAGTCTACGCGCTCCTATTATACTATAGATCTCTAAGTCTACTAGTAAAGGTAACAAGACTAGCGCTATTTAGCTTACTAATACTATTTAAGATAGCCTCGTTACTATAGTACCTAATATTCTAGTTAAGTTAGCTATTAATAGGCTTAACGATTATAACCTATCTTATAAGCTATATAGGATAGCTAGTAAGGCCTTCTATAGCGATAACGGCGTATTTAAGTCTCGTATCTTTATTAGCGGAATACTAAGATATAAGCGCGAGTTCCTATAGAAATTAGCGTACGAGAACGATATAGAAGAAGATATTAAGACCGATATTAAGAGTTAAGTCGATTAAGCTACTTTCTAGTATTCTACGCTAGTAAAAGTAATTAATATAATAACGACGAGATTTGAGGACGTTTCCGGTAGAGGAGCGAGTATAGCTTTTAATATCCCTAACTATCTACTATTTAATACTAGGTCTATATATATATAAAATTTATAGATCTTCGAGAATATATATATATTATACTCCGTATCGATTTTTATATACTTCTAGCTAGTATTTATAATATTCTAATCGTATATAGGTTTCGATAATCTAGTATATATCTCTAGCTTAGTAAGCGGACCCTAAACTTAGCGGAGGTATTAGCTATATCGCTACTCGAATTTAGACGACTACTAGTAGTCTACTATATTACTAAGACTATCCCTATACTATAAACTTGTATAATAGCGAAATATCTACTCGGTACGTACTATAATCTTATTAACAAACTACCTAATTTAGTTAAGAGATAAGCCTAGGCTAGCTCTATAGAGGTAGTACGAGAATCGGTTAGAGTAGTTACTAATATTTCGAAGAACTCCTCGAATATAACTTAAATCTTAACGAGTTAAGTCGATTAAGATACTTTCTAGTATTTAGCGCTAATAAAAGTAATTAATACGATAACGACGAGGCATTAAGGCATTTATTTCTTACTATTAACTATACCTTTATTCTAGATAGGTTTACTACGCTTAGCCTTCTTAATCTTATAGTCCTACTATATATCTCTCTTTAGTCTACTTTAGAAGGTAGTTATATACTTATTCTTAGTAGTTATAATACTACTAAGTAAGTACTCGGCTCTACGTCTACTACCCTACTATACTTCTATTTAGTTAAGTACCTATTCTATATACTAGCGAGCCTCTTAATTAGCTATTAAGGTATCGCTTAGATTCTTAATCCTAATAAAGTTATATAGCGTAACTAAGGCATAGACAAGAGCTACCTATATATCCTTATCGAATATAGGCCTCTTCGTATCTCTTAAGATCTTAAAGCGCTCCTTTAGTATAGTAAATACTCGCTCTATAACGTTACGTAGGCTCGAGTATCGCAAGTTATAGAGCTTATTACTATCTTCTAGAGTCCTATCGTATACATCCTATTCTTTTAAGTAATAGCGGAAGCCTCTTACTAGAGTAAGTATTAAGCGAGTACTTGGATAGCTAGTATTAGTAAGGTAGTATTTATTATATAGATAGTTAGCTCTAAAGCCTTCTATTTCTCGGGTATATAATAGTACTCGGCTATCGTTTATAGAGCCCTCCTATCTAGCAAGTATATAAGTAAATAGTATATTAAAGTCTATAACTACTAATATATTCTAAGATATAGTGCCCTTCCTATTCCGCTATACTATCTACTTACTACGAGCTATATATACGAGTATATAGCTTCCGTCTAGTATACCGATATAGTCCTTAAACTACGGATAGAACTTGCTTATACCTCGCTTATTATCTCGCTTATTATCTTCGAAGGAATAGTATTATAATCCGGCTCTTTAACTACATTATTATATAGCTCTAATAGTACTATAAGAATAGTATAGAAGGACTTATAGATAGTATCCTTAGACCTATTGAATACGAGGTCTATCTAACGGAAGCCTATTAATAAGCTAATAACTATAAGGAAGTATATTAATTACTTAGTAGTAGTTACCCATTTAGTAGACCTAAACCTACGCTTAACTAATACTTCTAAGAGAGTATAGAACGTTAGCCTATCGACCCTATAGTTCTTATATAGCTTAGTCTCGTCTTCTAGTAGTTTAATAGTCGTATTATAGCCTTTATCGCTATATTTATAGAGTCGTATATCGAGATAATCGTAGAAATATTAGGTAGCTACTACGTAGGTAGCGAGTATAGCTATACGCTACTAGGTAGAAGTCGATATTCGGAGGGTCGGTCGCGATTAATATACTACCGCTAATAGTTCTATTATAGGAGATACTAAGGATACTATCGACGAAGATACCTCTATAGGTCCGAGCTATATTGTAGGTTATACAAGGGTATTATACTAGTATAGGAGGTTAAAATATACCTAAAGTAGTATAGCTCGAATTTCTACTAAGCCTATATCTAAATTACGACTATAGGTTACTATATCTACTACGAGCCGTACTATAGGTTTAAAATATATATATAGTTATTAAGTAAAGGATATATTAATAATCTTGTTCGGTTATAACTATAGTAGGTCTATCTATACTATACGTATTTAGTTTAACCTATAGAGGGTAGTATAGCTAGCTATAGTACTAGGTATAGATTAAACCGAATAGCTCCTTAGGGTAATACAAAGGCGACTAGCGATAACTAATAAGGGCGCTACTACTAGAAGAAAGGGGACTACTATACTAAGTTAGCCTAAACTACCTTAAGAAGGATCGAATATAGCTTACTCCCTCTAGCGCTAGGTATAGGGGATAGTAGAGTAGTAGTATTAGAAAATATACCTAGAGGATATATATTATAAAAGGGACTAATTTAAATAGACTTAGATAGCTTAAATTCCTATAGCGGTATAGCGATAGCGTTATCGCTACTTAAGTAAGCTTTTCGAATAATAGTTAGGTTTACTTTATATATAATAATAGACTATAAGTAAAGTTTTCTATTTCTAGCCTCTAGGACGTAGGCCTATAGAGGGGAGGGGCAATATTACGATTACGGCCTAGTCGGCCTATTTATAGGCCTAGTTAGCCTATCTAGAGTCGAAATAGGCTAAGAAGTACTAGGGCGGCCTATCTTGGCCTATAGGTATATATCTTCTCTCTAGATACCTCTCTTCCCTTTCTTCTTTAGTAATTCGAGTAGTTCTAATCGAGTACTATATACTACGTAGCCTATACCTCTTTTATAGTAGTAGAGATTATATCTAGTAGATATATATTACAAAAGGAATTAAATTAAAGGAACTTAGATAGCTTAAATCCCTATAGTAACTATAGCGATCGCTAATAGCGTTATTACTACCTAAGTAAGCTTTTTAAATAATAGTAAGTATCCTTTATATATAATAATAGACTATAAGTAAAGTTTTCTATTCCTAGCCTCTAGAACGTAGGCCTATAGAGGAGGGGAACAATATTATAATTATAGGCCTAGTTAGTCTATCTAGAGTCGAAATAGGCTAAGAAGGGCTAGGATAGTCTATCTTAGCCTATAGGTATATATCTTTTCTCTAGATACCTTCCTTCCCTTTCTTCTTTAGTAATTTAAGTAGTTCTAATCGAGTACTATATACTACGTATTATATATCCCTTTTATAGAACTATAGTATAGATAGATCGAATTTAGTAGATAGATTATATAGACTATAATACGCGATTTTAGTACTTTAGTCTTCTATAAGGCTATAGCTTAGTAGAGTACTCGATATTACTCGAAATTAAAGAATAAGATTCTTTTTATAATTATATAGTAATAAGATATAGTAGATTTTAAGATTTCTATATATAAAGAATATACTTACTATTTATATTCTATCTATTCTTATAGTAGATTATATAGCCTCTATAAAATCTAATAGAACTAGATTAGACGAAAAATAAAAAATATATTATAGTCTATATAGAAGGTTATTTAGATAGTATAGGGATTAATTAGTTCTACTATAGAGACTAGTAACTCTATTATAGAATATATAATATAATTATATAACTATATATATATCTAGTTTTTTGTCTAGTTTAGAGATAGCTATATATATACCTAGTTTTTCGTCTAATTTAGAGATAGGGCTCCTCGTAGTTCAAACCTACGCTTAGTAATAACCGTAGGTCAAACCGGACAAGCCCTTATATACGCTTGAATACGAAAGTCAGCTCGGAAGGATTCTGACCGGCGCCAAGAGAGGCACTCAGCTCCGACCGAGGACTCTGGATGTGACATCGGCGCTTGAAATCATATCTGAAACGGTTACCCTGAGCACCACAGATGTCTGAACCAACCTCTGAGTTCTTTCTTGCATCCTCGAGTCGGCAATCGCTTACAAATGTTCCTCCTGCAACATCGGAGCATAGTTCGCAAGTTGCATTGCAACACTGGCGACGGTCATGGTTATTCTAGGCAGGCTTCGGGATTAGCCAAAGCTCAATGCAGCATCGAGGGCGAATAGCTTCAATCTCCGGCGAGGACTCCAGAAGTATATAGAGGATCCAGATGCATCGCTCGGTCGAGGTTGTCAGCACGATCACAGGTCATGCCTACCTACTGACAGCGCGTTTGTGTAGCGAGCTTACTTCATCCTTCGCATTTTAGGCTTTCAGCCCTGCTCCAAATGTCGACCTCACAAGCTGAAACTTTCCCACCCTTCGACGACTCTCTTGCAGACATTGCCATCGATCCAGCAAACATGAAGCGACTTTCGCCTTCTTGCCAGCAACTCGTGAGCGAGAAGTTCGACGATGCACTATCCAAGTCAAAGATCATCATTCGCTCAGCATTAGCGGATCGTGAGCTAGCACCCATTGTAATGGTGAGTACTGGACCGGTTGAGGTTGGTGTCCAGGTTCGAGGCTGACAAGTGCGATCTCCCGCAGAACCACAAATGCAATGGCTGCGTACTCACACCCGCCGGCCTCAACCTGGACATGGCCCATACAGTCGCCAAGTACATCTACCACCACCACAACGGCCCAGACGCCGAACTTCCAGGCATAAAAATCTACGACACAGAAATCCACAAACCACTCATCGTCAAAGATATCGAGAAAGTCGGCGACCTCTGGATAGAAATGGAAACCACAATCGAACACCTAGCCCAATCCACGTCAGCAGAGATCATGCACGCCACAATAAAATGCGTCTTCCACTCCATCACACCCCTAGGAGTACGCCTCCAAGAATGCGGCTACTGCTACATAAAATTCGAACCCTACGAAGCCTGGCTCTCCGAATGGTCCCACTACACGCCCTTCATCCTCGATCGAATCGCCAACCTCCACCGCCGAGCCTGCACAGAAAACAACATGGACGTCCAACTCGTGCAACGCGCCGCCGCGTACAAACTATTCGAATCCTTCGTGCAATACAATTCCAAATACCAAAACATGTGCGAAGTCGTCTTCAACACGAAAAACAACGAAGCAACCTCGATCATCGATTTACCACATCTTGATCCGAATACGGATTTTACTGGACCGTATTATCTCGATGCTTCGTGCCATGTTTCGGGGTTCGTCGCCAACGCAGTCGAGCCCGACAAGGACAAGAATGCCTTCGTGTCGCATGGAGTCGCGGCGATGAAGTTGTCGCCCAAGTTTCAACCGGACAGAGTGGCCAAGCTCACGAATGCTACCACGCCCACGACGCCGGCCATCTCAAGAGCTCCGAGTTTCTCGGCCGAGCCGGCGAACATGGCTTTCCGAGGGATCAGGAACTATGTTCAGATGCGACAGGATCCGACCGAGAAGAGCGTGATCAAGGGAGATGTGTTTGTCTTGCAGGATGGTGAGATTGTGGGTGTTTGGGAAGGGGTGAGGTTTAAGAAGATTCCGAGGAGGGTGTTGAATGTGTTTCTGCCGCCGCCAAAGAGAAAGGTGAGTTTCAGTCAGAATGCGAAGAGATGAGGCGGGGGCAAAGAAATCTGGCCCTGGTTATGTGGCTTCCTTGTATTTGCCAACCTTTGCTAGCATTGCAATATTTACGATGAGGAGTTCGTTGGGAAGCTAAGGTAGAGGCTTCGAAACCAGATTCCTCTCGAGCGGCCTTCACTCATCTATGTCGGGGGTACCACGACAATCCCCAGCTCTCGTGCTGCTATAATTGTATTTCATGCGTTGTGTGCTCGCATCAGTGTGAATCGACTTCTGCAATAGTCATTGTCCATTAAATCGTCACTCGGGTCGTAGCCTGGTTTGCTAGGGCAGGAGTTGGCGAGGGCGCAAGTCGCATAGACCATCGCTACTAACAGACTGCTGATGCGTATTGGAGACACCGTCGCCTGGCCCTCCACACGAGCCTCCGGAGAACCTGGCCCTAGGTCAGCAGGCTATGTCTTTAAAATTGCCTGCATCGTAATCACGTATGATACAGTCCAAGCCAATAGCCGGTCTCGTGAACAGCAGTTGACGCATTCACAATAGGCATTTCCTCGCCGTTAGGAAGTGTTTCGTACCAAGTCATAACACTATCCAGAATGCGTTGTCTGTTCGTCCAGCTCCACAAGGGAAATTTGGAACTGCCCATCGCAGTACCAGATTGGACCTCATTCTTCAGATTTAATACGATCCACAAGTTCAGGTCGGCATAGCTAACTATTCGTGTCGCATTCTTGAACTACAAGCTAAAGCCTACAGGAGCATAAGCCTCGTTTATGATTTCAACCTGTGACAAGTCAAAAGACTAAAGCCGTCATCTGGCTGTGTGATAGCCTAATGGCTTGCCTGTTTGTTTAGCTGGAATGTCTGAAATTTGTCTTTATCGGCCTCAGCCATGATCACATGCATGTAAGTCCTGATCTCGCAGGTTTCATCCAGTCTTCATGCAGCCTGCCAGCAAGTTCTGCAACATGGACTATGGTCTCGGAAGCAAAATCTCGCGTACCACAATGTTCGACGACTTCAGCATTAGCCCAGGTGAGGCCTGCTGCCAGGAGAGTCACTGCTGGAAGCTTCATCTTCGATGACGCCATCGTCAGATTATTGTATCGAGTTGAGGATGATCTCAAGTGACGTTGGAATAAACGCAAATCAGCTGATACCGATTGTGTATGAGATATGGTAAGCCATGGGCAGTGCAAGCCTGGTGGCTGGTGATTGATGAAGCAGATGTGACAAACGTGCATGACTGGTTATGGGTTGCACTTTCTGGCGCTTAGATGGTCCCTTCTCTTGTTAACACTTTCTGGGCAAGTACTCCTGGAATCGGCAGGTTGGTGAGCATTGTAGGCGGGGATGAAAGGTCGTATGTGAAGGCAAGCAGCAGTGTAGGCCGGAAGCAGAGGACCTCCATGCATTGCTTGAAACTTGCAGTCACTCAACGTCAGATCTGCTAGATACCTCAATTAAATCCACAGTTCCTTCCTTCGGCGCCTCGACCGGAACATGACTCCTCACAACCAGCCATGTAGGAAAGACCGCCAAACCTGCAAGCATAATCAGCATCATTCTCACATCGCAATCACATCGCACCTACCAAGCAGAACCGTGTTAACAGCCAAGGGCACACGCCCACCCTTCCAATTCCTACTGTTAATTCCATACGACACAGCCTGCGCGAAACTCTCCTGTCCACGTAGGATTCCAGAAAACCTCGCCAGATCCGAAATATTATCCGTTTTCGTAGCAAGCAAGTAATACATCCAATTCTGAAGAGCTTGCTGAGAGAACTGCCACAGCGCAATGACGAAGAAGCCTTTCGTGAAACCTTTGTCAGCCCAGTCGTATACAGGTGGTTCGGCCATGCTGGTGTATTGTTCCTGCACAACCCAGCCGTACGTCCATGAGATGATGTGGAGGACGATCACGTAGTAGAAGCCGATGTCGATTCGTTTCTTGACTGGGAAGCTTTTATGGTCGAGTAGTGTACTGATGATTTGAGATGATAGGAGGCCGGCGAGGTAGCTGCAGAAACCCATAAGTGCTCGGGCTCGCACGCCGAAGTAGTAAGTTTGGAAATTCCCGGCATATTGGTTGAAGTATGCTGCCCAGAAGATCGGAAGCAGGAGTAAGATGTCTTTTCTCTTGCTGACTTGCCATAGCTTCTTGAACTCTGCTTTGAAGCTAGACTCGGAGCGAACGATAACTTTGCTTCCATCCCCACGCTGGACCTTCTCAGGAGGACTCAGCGCCAGTGCGAGAGGGACAGACAAGCATTGCAGTGCGATGAAAACGAGATACGTTTGGTATCCAACTTTGCCTTTCTTCGCAGCATTGGCATCGTGATTCAGGCCAAGCACGATAGCGCCGCCCATCAGAGGCCCGCCTGTTCGAAACCAGAGCCAGATATTCATGTACAATCCTCGTTTACCAGGCTCGGGATATCCTAGGGCAACGGCTCCTTCACTTGCCCAGAAAAGTCCGGCCGAGAGACCACAAGTTGTTGCTCCGACGAGTACAACCCAGACAGTGCCATATCTGTTGTTGCAATAGAGGCCTGCGGAGTAGATTGGATAGCCTACTGCGCCTAGGAGCAGTGTCCAGGAAAGGCCAATGCGGTTTGAGATCGGTCCTCCGAAAAGACACAAGAAACCCATGAGGCCAAATACCAAGGCGTTAGCAGCGTTGACCAGGAAAGGCGATTGTGCTCCTCCGGCTCCAAGGGCATTCATGGCATTCCATAGACCTGGAGCCATGAAGCCGACGCCTCCGATGACAAAGGCATTGAATAGGGTCGTGCGATACCATATTCGCTTCTCTAAAGGCCGTGGCTCATCGATAGGCAGAGATGTGCTGGTCTCGGGAATCTTGGCATCGACATTCAAGGCAGCCATGGTTGGTCAGGCTGCAGACAAAAGAGACCCAGCCCTGGGGTCTTTTGAAGTATAAACGCTTTCGTGGCGCCATCACAGATGGCCGCTTGGTCCATGCCATGTTACATTCAAGATGTCAAATTTTCATGCATATTTTGGATGTGTTGAGGTCGCGAATTCCGAGACGCTATTGCGACATCAATTAGACCCACTAGCAAGGATTCTTCGGCGGCTTAGTGTCGGTACCTTGACTTCGGGCGTAACGTCTCTGGTATTGTGCTCTGGCATAATCTATTGATCTTCATATCGAAAATGTCGTCTGAAGAGCCAAATCCACGGGTACGCGTAGCAATTGTTGGAGCTGGGCCTGGAGGACTTGCGACAGCCATCGCGTTGAGCAAGATCGACAACATGGATGTGACGATCTACGAGAAGTCGAACCCTTTGCGTGAGGTTGGAGCCGGTATTAGCATCGGACAGAATACCTGGAACGTCTTGTCGCTGCTTGGCCTTGGCGATGAATTGGAAGGCCATCCGACTTTGACTGTACTCAACCTGTACGATACATGCCTCGCAACGAAAGCAGTACTCAGTGCTTACAAATCGCAGAAACGGCAAGACTGGCGAGGAAGTCCATAGGTTCGAGAAGCCATCCAATCTTGAAAGACCTCCGATCCGCACACAGCGAACAGAGCTTCAGAGGGTACTTCGATCAAAGGTGCCAGACGACATTCTGCGACTGGGTTGTAAAGTCATCGCACTGGAGGATTTGGACGATGGAGATGTTCGCCTTGTCTTCGATGATGGGACAAGTGTCGTCGCAGACCTTGTGGTGGGCGCAGATGGAATACGATCAGTCGTGCGAGACTCTGCCTGGAACGACTACTCCCTTTCCTTCACTGGTACAACGATCTGGCGCGTGCTGTTACCATGGAATGCTGTGAAAGATCTTGATCCAAAATTTGGCACTACGGCCTGGTGGCATGGTCCAACTACGCACGTTTACTTCTCGCCCGTAGGTGAAGGACTTTGGGAGATCGCAGCTCGCGCCTGGCAGGATCCGGAGGTACATGGTGCAAGCAAGGTGACCTGGGGCACGCCCATTGACAACGCGACAGTCGAAGCAAATTTTGTGGTGAGCGTAGTGGCTCATTTCTCGGTCATACAAGTGATGCTGATATTTTCAGGAATATCTTCCTCAAATTCGTGAAGCCCTTAACCGGGTGCCGGAAGGTGCTTGGAGAGAGTTCGCAGCATTCTCAGGTCCAGAGCTTGATGATTTGACTAGCTGGAACAACAAAGTTGTTCTCGTCGGCGACTCATCACACGCGCTATCTGGCGCATTCGGTAGTGGAGCTGGCTTTGCGATGGAAGATGGCTATGTCCTCGCTCAAGCGCTCAAGCTTAGTCGCAACAACATTCATCGAGCGTTGCCAATGTTTAACAAGGTTCGACTGCCGTATTACTCGCGAATGTATGCGCATCTTGATGCAGAATCAAGAAAGCGGACTCTGAATATAAGAGACCTCGCCAACCCAAGCTATGATGACAAAGTGCGCAACAAAATCATCAAAGCGGGAGGTGCTGATATGCGGTGGATCTATGAGAACGACATTAGCAAGGTCTGGCAAGAGTCTATTGCCGTGACGACTTGATGAAAGGCGACATACCGCTGCGAGGATGTCCAAGTAAGCCTGGAGCAGAGATCTCTACTTGTTCATCACTTCACATTGTAGCTCACTCGACTCGTTCCCTTGCTTCTAGAGATCTTCTTCACAGTAGTGTCGCCACATAGATCGCTGGTATCCACATGCGTACCTCCGCAAGGGTACGTCTCTAAGCCAGCCAACTTGACGACACGGAACTTGTCTTCGCCGGGTGGTAGCAGGCTGCGGTCTGGGATAAGCCTCTCGAGGCCCTCTCTGCAAAAGTCATCCTCGGTCCAGAAATCAATCTCGACGAGCACACCGCGCTTTATGTATTCGTTCAGGCGCTCTTGAATTGGCGCTTTCCACTTGCCACCGATTGAGCCCTGGAATTCGCACGCTGCACTATCCGGAAAGTGAGAAGCTTTCAATTCGTCAAAGCCTTCGATCTCTTTCTCCAGCAGATGCCGCACCGCTGCACCGAGGACATGTCCAGCTGTGTGTAGTCGCGAGTAAAGCACTCGCTTCTCCGCATCGACAACCTGCTCTACTACGTCTCCAGGCTTGAAGTGCGGTTGCGATGGACCCAAGAACTGGCCGAGGTGCAAGACTTGGCCACTGCTGCCGGCATCGACATCCATGCGAACATTTGTGACCTGGAATTGGCCGGAAGAGCCATCCAGAGCCATGTGCCCTTCGTCCGTTGGCTGTCCGCCACCCTGCGGATGGAAGATTGTCTCTTTCGTGATAATGACCAGATCCTTACCCGGCACGGCTTGTTTGAAGACCGATCGGTTGCCTTCGCTCAAATCATTGATCGACAGGACTGCCACGACAGAAGTCTTGAGCTGCAGGAGTTTGCCATCGCGTTGGAAGACCAGTTGTGTAGGGGCGTTTGTTCCAGTCATATTGGGAAAAGGGCTTCGGCTGATTGCACAGTAGCTTTTGCGAGCCCATATGTTATATGTAGCTGTGGAAGCGCAATGCCATTGTTTTGCGACTATGACTGTGCGAAGGGCGCGGGTGGTTACTGTATTCACTCGTTGCATGGAAAGCGAGAGAAACAAGGCAGGATTCTACAAGAGGAAAGTCGAAGGGGTAATGATTAAGCATTCTTGGCAGCCCTCGGTAGAAAGAGTAGCCATGACTAGAGACATTCCAAGCGTTGTCTAGTAGAGGAAAATAGAAGGACGAGACGTTCCCGCGTGTGCAATTGCAATATATACATATTCCTTAATATGCGATACTAGGCCTATAGTACTTTAAAGATACTAATCTTTACTATAAGATACCTAGTCTTAATAAAGCTAGTTCGACCTTCTATAGTAGGAATCGATATACAAAACCTTATATATAATATAAGGTAGGGGTTAGGTATATAAGCTTACAAATCTATATAAGATAGTATATAAGGATATAAGACTAGTAATTCTAACTATCCTCTCCTATTCTAAAGAAAAGTATTTACTAATTGTCTTAGATATCTCCTAAAGCCTTATTAACTACTCTAGAGTAATCTTAGATATCTATAGTCCTTTAAAGGTAATAATAATACCTTTACTATTAAGATCCCTACTAGAACTATTTCCTATCTAAGATATATTCTAGAAGCCTTAGTAGTTAAGATAGTCTAAATAGCCTTCTATAGCTATAGATCTCTTTAGATAGGAGATAGGAGCCTTAAACCTATCTAGAGTCTATACGTAAGACCTATAGAACCTATACTATAAGAGGAAAGAGATTTACAAGTAGCCTAGGTCTAGATAATAGTCTAATATATAAAATGTAAGGCTATACAAGCTTCGAACCCCTACTATATATTAGGTTTTATAAGACTTATATATAAATATAGAACCCTATTTCGTAGAGATACTATATAATAGTAGCGAAGATTTAATAGCAAGTAGTATCGGTATAAAATTGCGATTATTAGGGCACGTATAGTTACTTTACAATTATCTAATCGTACTAAGTATTTCTATTATATATTAGTTAGTATACTAAGGTAATAGGGGAGGACTAATAATAGGTAGCCTTTAAGGACACTAATTTAGGATTACTATTATAGACTTATTTAGTCTATTATAGACTAACTTAGGGTTACTAATAAGAATACATAAAGGTTAACTAGTTAGCTACCTTCTATAGTTTATACAATTTAGTAGGCAATTTACGAATGTCTCGGTCTATACTATTAATTTATAATAGGTTATAAGCCTAGCGCTCTAAGCTTATCCTATCTAAGAGAATAGACTAAGGATTATTATTATTAAGTATAGTAACTATAGATTAAGTAGAACTACTAGAGTTAATAACCAAGATTAGTCTATCCTATAGTACTAGCCTAAACAAGTACAATTAGAGAATCCAAGTAGAAAGATCTAGCTAGATAATAAAATAGCGTATAAGGATAAATCTAACAATAAGATCCTTAAGAAGGGAACCAACTTTCATGCTTAGAAAACTATCCTAGAAGGGGAGCTTATTAAGGAAAAAGTCCTTAGATATATCTTTTACAATCTAGAATAGTGTAACCTAGAGGTTATACTAACTAGAGAAGACTATTAAGATACTATAATAGTTACGAATAATACTCTATAGGTATTAGTCTTAGCTAAAACTAAATACAAGCTAGTACTAAGGGAATTCATAGAAGGAGATTACTAAGCAAAAGGCATCCTATTAAAAAGGATAGTAGATGACCTAAGACCTAACTTTAGTAATACCTAGAAAACGGTATATAAATACTACTAAACCGTTATAATAACCTTTAAGCTAATTGTTATAGTAGACGTCTATAATATACTAAAAAGTATTAGTTTAATTAAGCTATAGAATCAAACTATAGAAAGCATCCTAAAGTACTATAAAGACTTCTAAGTATAGGTCCTTAAGTACTAAATAGCTACTAAATAGTTTTGTCTTTAGACTAATATAAAGGTAGAGGATACCAAGATCCCTAACCTAGTTATTAGAATACTATTTGTTAATAGCCTTTAAGGTTATAAATAGCTTAGAAGCTAGAAGTATAATAACAAGCCTAAGAAGGCTAACCAAACCCTATAGGGAATAATTATATCTCTTAGAAAAGAGAAGCTACTATTAAATACTAATCTACTAAACTAAGGAAGATTAGTATCTACTCTAGCTAATTATAAGATACTTAACAATAACGATAAGTATTAAATCTACAAGAAAGCAAAGTATACTAATACCTAATACTAGAAGTAGTATCCTAAAAGGAAGAAGGAATATTAGGATAAGGACACTAAGTAAGATAGCAAGAAGTTCAAGAAGGGTAAGAAGCCTAAGAAGGATAGGAAGCTAAAGAAGAAGGCTTCTATAGCTACTACTAAGGATAATAATAAGGAAGATAGTAATAATAATAAAGGTTAGGAAAGTAGGAGTTACTATTTAAGTACTACTTTTATAGCTAACCCCTAAAGTACTACTAGTATTGTAGCCTTAACTAAGACTCTACTTATTAAGAAAATGCTTCTATAGGATATAGGCACCTTATTTATAATGTTTAATAACAAGTCCTAGTTTAGGAATCTTAGGAGGCTCCTAGAGCCTACAAAATTCTCCTAAGTAGTTAGCTCCTAAAGGCTAATAGTAGTCGGAGATGTCCTAATTTAGCTAGATTATAAGGGAAAGAAGATAGACATGCTCTATAAGAATACCCTTTATTTACCTAAATCTAACATTAATCTAATTTGTATAGATAATATCTATAAGGAACTTAGCTATTACTTCTATAGATCTAGCAAAACTATTAGAAATTCAGATAGTAAGGTTATTAGTAAAACAAGAATTAGGAGCAAGGTTCCTATCTTAAAGAATATATCAATTATTCTACTAGCCCCTATAAAGGTAGGAGGAAAGAAGTCTATTAAGTACAACCTACTAATAGTACCTATAGTTAGTAAACCAAAGGCTAATACTAATAGAATTTACTAAAGACTTAGACATATTAGTAGTACTATCCTAAATGCAATAAAGAATAACACTAATTGCATTAGCCTAGAGTATCTAGATACTAACTAGCTTAGTTACTATAAAGCCTATAGGCTTTTAAGATCTAAAAGGATTATATTAAGAAAGCTAAGAAAGGTCCTAGACTATATACTAGATGAAATTTACCTTAATGTAATAGGCCCTATTACTCTACTAGACATTTATAGCTACTAGTTTATCCTCTTATTAACTAATACAAAAGTTAAGATAAGATAGGGTAGATTTGTAAAGTATAAGTTAGAATACCTAAAACTTATTAATAATTAGATAAACATAGTATTTTACTAGTATAGTAAGAGACCTAAGCTATTCTTCTCTAATAGGGGAGGAGAATTTAATAACAAAGAGCTAACAAGGTTAGCTAAGATCTAAGGATACAAGTAGGATTTCTCTATACTATATATCCCTAAACAAAATAGTATTATAGAATTATTAAACAAGGTTATCCTAACTAAAGCACGGTTAATAATAATAGACTTAGGAATGCCTAAAGACCTCTAGACCTATACTATAATCTATTCAATATAGCTAACAATTAGGTTAGCTAACTTAGAGACAAAGTAGATTCCTCTTAGCTATCTAGAGAGGGAGATAAAATAGGGTATATTAGAGATTAATCTATTAAAGGTTAGGAGATTTAGTTGTAAAGCTTATAAGTACATTAACTAAGTTATTAAGTTAAGGAAGTTTATACTAAGGGTATATATCTACTAGAACATTAGGTTTTAGAACAATTAATTAACTAACTACCTTCTATAGAGGATAGTATAGGATACAAGAACAAACAAGTTTAAGTATAATATTAGGTTTATACTATATGTCTTATTCTATAAAGACTAGACCTATAGCTAAGAAATTGAAAAGGCTAAAAGAGATCTAATAAATTTAATCCTATAATAGAGTAGTAGCTAACTAATGTTTAAGATTTTCTTAGATAATCTAGATAAGATTAGGGACCTAAGCAATCCCTAGCTATTTACTAAAGACTAGAATATAAACATAACTAGTATAGGAGGGCTATTAAGTAATCTAAATGCAAGCTTAGTACTATAGCCTCTAATACAAGAGGATTAAGCTATAGATAGCCCCTAATAGCCTTAAGGGGAGCAAATATAGCCTAGCTAGTAGTATACTCTATTAGTAAGTCTATAAGAGGAAGACTACTAGCTAGCTTAAGGGGAGTAGATATTAGTAAATAAAAAGTCTAGATAAAAATTAGACATTAGTAGATAACAATAAGCCGCCTAGAAGTAGGCTAACCTAGGTAATAGATAGTAGTTAAGTAGTAGAGTAGTATAATCTAATACCTCCCTTTAATCTATAACTAATAACTAGTAAAGGAAAAAGTAGCTATTCTCTAATAGTTTTAGATATAGAGACTATAATAACTAAGACTAGAAGAACCGAACCTAGCCCTATATCTATAATAATATTATTAAGAGGAAGAAAAGTTAAAAGACATAACTATAAATCCTTATATATAGGTCGCCTTTCGGCTAGCATAATAGCTATAGTACTTTAGGAAAATCTCCTAAAAGTAGCTATAAAGTATATATTAAAGAAAAAGAAGGCAAAGAAGCCTAGTAATAGTAAGCTAGTTACTTTGAACTAAGTATTAAATAGTAAAGATACTTAACTATAGAGGCAAGCTATTATTAATAAGTTGAAATTACTTACAAAACAATAAGCCCTTATCTAGATTAAAGCTAATCAACTCCCTAAGGGGAGAAAGCTAATAAGAGGAAGATAGGTCTAGAAGATTAAACGCCTCCCTAATAGTATAGTTGAAAAGTATAAGGCTAGGTATATAGCTAAAGGATTTACCTAAAGAAAGGATATTAATTATAAGTATACTTTTGTACTAATACTAAGGGCTATAACTAGTAGGTTCTACCTAGGACTAGTAGTAGCCTTAGGGGTAAAAAGATACTAAGTAGACGTTTAGACTACATTTCTTAAACCTAAAATAGATAAGCTAAACTTTATGTTAGCCTTAGAGGGTTTATACCTTGTTAGAAAGAATCTAGAAGAGTTCCTATACGTTAAAGTTAGAAAAGGACTTTATAGGATAAAACAATTAGTATCCCTATAGTACTATAATACTATAGATACTTTAAGAAGCCTTAGACTTAAGGTAACAAAAAGTAATAGCTATCTCTTTATTAGAAAAGGAATTATAGTTATCCTTTATATTAATGATTTCTAAATCTTTAGAAGAAACTAGAAGGACATTAATAAGCTTATTAATAGTCTAAGAAAGAAGTATACTATTAAGATTATTAAAACTAATCTATTCCTTAGTCTTAATATCTAAGAAGACTAGAACTTCCTAAAGGTATCTTAAAAGTATTATACTCTTAAGAAACTAAAGAAGTATAGACTTAATAAGTACAAGTCTATTTAGTATCTACTTAATAAGCTACTAAATACATTTAATAGAGAATACATAGTAGTAGACTATAAACTCTTTAATGAATTCATTAGAGGGCTCTAATAGCTTTCAAATTAGATAAGGCTAGACATTACTATATCTATAAACTACCTTGCTAGGTTTCTTTCAAATCCTAGACCTAGACATGTTAATATAGCTAAGCATATCTAGAAGTACATTACTAGAATACCTAAAAGGTGCCTAGTATTCAAGAAGGGTAGTACTACTAAGTTAGGATTAGAGATATATCTTAAAGCTTTTATATAGATCTACTCTAATACTAATTCTACTACTAACCTAGGCATAGCTAGATTAGTTTTAGAATTCCTAGTACTTATGTCTAGAGTACTAGTTATCTAGAGATTATAGCTTTAAAAGGAGATTGTCTAGTTAAGTACTAAAGCTAAATATATTTCTCTAAATAAAGTAGTAAAGGAGCTTAGATAGCTTAGGAATCTTTTAGATAAAATTAAGAGATTTACTAGTCTCTTAATAAAGTATATAACAATTAATGTTAATAACTAGTTAGCAATCTACCTTATAGAAAACTATACAAATTTAGGGAGAAGTAGATATACTAACCTAAGAAACTACTACTATAGAGAATAGTTTAATAAAGGCAATATTAGGATTAAATATATTAATACCTACTATTAAATAGCTAACTACCTAACAAAGCTAAGGTTAAATAACTAAATCCTTTAAAGTAGGATTCTCTAAGTTATTCTTTTAGAATTTTATTTATTCTAGAACTAGAAGACAAACTTAATATATTTATTAGTATTTTATTAAAATTAATCTTAAAACTAAGTATAGAGCTTTTTAGCCTAGGTATTATTTAATAACCTAGACTCTAAACTAAAATACTAGGAAACGAACTAAGCCTAGTATAGTTCTTAGATCTTCTCTAGTATAACTAAACTAACTAACTATAATTAAGGATAGCGGTACCTACTA